>MJUU01062651.1:25308-65697 GCA_002080025.1 Modiolus philippinarum
TATACGACCGCAAAAATTTTTGCGGTCGTATAAAAACGTAGGAAATGTGTGTATTCTATCCATTGTATCGTATTTGACCTCGAAACTAGTAGTGTAAATTGTCAATGCAAAAGACCTGAAGAACGGTTTGAAAATAACGTAAAGCTGGTGTTCACTAGTCATGTAAGAAAAAAATAGGTATTAACTGTTGTCTTTAGTGAGCAATTGAAAAAGGACGGAATACTAGGGAAACACTGTTCGAAATCAGTTTAAATCCCCTTGATAAGAATAAATACGATTTCAACAAAAAATGGTCAGTTCGCATCTTAAGATGCATATTTAATTAAAAATAGTGAAATGAAAAATCGCGACCACCTGACAGAAAATACGTGTTTTAGATTGTATCATACCGATTTTGAGGAAAGAGTAATTTACTCAGTTTAGCGACAATGGGACAAAACAAAAAATACATAACACTATCATCATTTGAGAAAATCACAAATATGCAATATGTCATTATATTTTTGTTGGATACTGTAGCCGTCACTTTTATTTATCATATTAATTTCGACAGTTTTATCAGCAAAACACTTATAAATACTATTTCATGTCAGAAGCTGTGATAATGTGAAGCTCAATCTGAGCTGAATTTCTACCCATTGTCGCTGAACTGTACTGCTATCGGGAACTAACAATGTTAATCCATTAGATATTTCAAATATTACACGAAACCCTCTTTACTAGTATATAGATAAACTTTTCTTAATAGTGATCGCACCTTATACACATTTCACACATGACATAGAGTCATTTACATTCTTTAAACATCTATTAACAATGACAAATTCCAATTTTCGACAATACATGATGCAAGTAATGAAATACATGTATCAAAGTGCTTTCCGTGTGTAGTCAATACAGAACTCTTTATTGTGCCCAGTAATGAGACCCAGTCGGGGTGACGGTCGATCGCAGTTTGTTTAACGCCTAAAGAACGTAACCTTGTGATTGATGGCTGTATCTTGGGCCAAGGTAGAGGATGACCATTCACATGGTCTAGTCAAGGGCAACATGTTTACAAGTTACCGGAATGTCCAAGATGTTGATCAAAAATTTATCAGAATAATTTTAAATACGATATACTGGCGTCTAAATATACAGAACCACTTAAAAATACTGAGGGTTCATTTCATGTATGGCATTTGGTAGATGTCCTTGGTACTGGAGTTGGCCTCCTATTTTGATATTTTTGGGAATGAGTACTTCTTTTTGGACTCTTTTTGGGTAATTGCTTTCCAAATTATTTGATTCTAATGCTGCTGATGAGAGGTTACTCCTTGAAGCACGTGTACAGCATAACGGAATTTACTGTTTTTTGTATTTCATAATGGACAGTAAAATTCGCTATGCTGTACCTGTGTTTCACGGACAGCAGCATAAGAATCAAATAATATGGAAAGCCATAATCCAAAAATAGTCAGGAAAACGTATTTCATCTTTTTAATCTCTAACACGTGAATGATGGAATAATGCACACTCTACTTTACTTAATTATGGTTAACTTGAAAAGAGAATATCTAAAAGTTCATGTTTTAGAACAGACATGTTATTGATATTGATCAACGTACGATTATTACAATATCGAAAGTGTAAACATTTTTTAAATACAGAGTATTACAATGCTCATTTTAATTTATTTTAGGAATAGTCTTAAGACAGGCATGTAACGGATATCAATGTTCGATAGTAACATTATCGTAAGTTTAGGGATTTTCTAACACAAATTGGTATCTACGAGGCTAATTTAAATTTACTTTTAATTTTTGGTTATTTATTGTGTTAGCTCTTTTGTGTTTTTATTTTATTTATCTATTTTTTTTATGTTTTTTTATTTTATTTATTTATCATTATTATTTTTTTTTTGGTTTTATGGATTTCAAAATATTTTGATTTGATCTCAGGAGACATAAGTTGTCGAAATGCGGATATATGCAGAAACTAAATTCACAGTAACTTCGCCGGTATTTTATTATTCAATCATTTACACGCGTTAAACGGCAAGGAAAATATATTTATAAAGAATATTAAAAGTTTAAGGTCTGTCAAAACAAAATAGCAGAAAGAAATTATGTAATTTAGATCAAAGCCAAACATTGGCACAAAAACGGTGTTTAATTCTTATTCTTTATTGACAATTTTATTGGAATTCCACTAGATATACATTGTGCATCCGTTTTTTGCAGAACTTTTTTTTCTTTCTGTTGCGAATGGGACTTTGTAAAAAACTTCAAATGGAACCATACAACGATGATACAATGTAAACTTATTTCAATTTTAAATGATAACAGCAGGTGTCTAGACGATATCTTTATTCTTCACATTGCCAGTTTCTAGATAATGTTGACATAATTAACCAACAAAAACTGAAACTAAAAAAGAGATACTACCCTTTTCTGAACCTAACTACATTTTATCATCATTGAATCTGGTAAAATAAAAACTAAAATTTTGCGCCTAGTTCAAAACTATTTTCAAAGGGCATTTCTCATCCTCGATTTAACAAAAATGTTGTTCAAGTGCCAGAAACGGATAAAAAATGTTTTTAAAATGCAGCGTAACTTTTTACGGAATAGGGTATATTGATAGGAAATTCTGCAATAACCAGTTTACTTTACTTTTGGTTCCGAATACTTGAGAATTTTACACGTATATATACTGGCCCTTCACTGGTACTGTCGAATTCTACCAAATACAAGACGATTCATTAACAAACCCTTGAGAAAGTAAAATTGAGTTTGATTTTTTTTTTTCAATTATCCGACAACACTT
Source organism: Modiolus philippinarum (assembly GCA_002080025.1). NCBI lineage: Eukaryota > Metazoa > Mollusca > Bivalvia > Mytilida > Modiolidae > Modiolus > Modiolus philippinarum. The sequence continues at coordinate 28,117 of MJUU01062651.1, forward strand.
TAACGGCAAACTGGGACCATAGGGCTAATCGGCAGATTAGGGACGAGCACTTCTTTACCCATCTTTTAAATCAAGAAAGTTGCCTTGAATGAGTAGTTTACCTGAATTGGGTTTCATTTGTATGTTTATTATACTCTAGTTAAACGGGATTTTAGGTACCAATTAACCGATTAAACCCTATCACTGTCTTTTCCTGGTGTTGGTACCCAGTCCGGCTTTTTCGAGCTCTCTCCGTTGTATACGCTTGTCTCTTGTCTTTCGTTATTGATGTGATTGGTGTGTGTGTGTGTGTGTGTGTGTGTGTGGATTGTGACTTGTGATTATAATTTTTGGTCATTGTATGTGCTACCTACTTTTATCTAATTATTTCTCTCATACATAATAATTGTAACAAAAAAAAAATAAAACTGATCCAAGGTTAACCTTAAGACAACATCTGGCTTACTATGTACTGGGTCCCTAAGCTTCACAAAAAATCCTACTAACATCGTATTATTTCGGCATCGAGAAAATGTTCTAGACAACTAATTTATCCATTATAATTTCTACTTCCAATTTTATATATTTTGTTTATTGTTATAGTGTCCACACAAAAATATAGTTTTATATGTAGTAATTAGTATGTTGTATGATCCGTTACAGGAACGGCCATTATTTGTCTTTATCTAAGAATTACGTACTTCAAAATTTTTCTTTGTTGCCTCGGTAGAATCGAAATAATTCCTGCATGGGATCTTCAATATACACCGATTTTACCACGTGCTGGCCCTTGGACTCTCGCTTAGGGTTAAATATTTGGCATAAACGACCAGCCCGTGGTAAAAATCAATATCTATTCAAGCTTCCAGGAATTATTTCTTATTTGAAGATTTAAATAAATTAAGATCAATATAAAAACAGTCATCCATTTACTGCCATGATTTTTACCCTTTATAAACCGTTCCACATAAACTGATTAAATCCAAATTTGGACAACTTATCAAATGGTCTTTCAAATTTTCCGGTTTACAGTTCAATTGTTGTAATAAAAAGCAAGGAATCTTCTCTGATATCACTTACTGAAATGATTGCTCCTCGACTTGATTAAGGCACTGAATCATTTACTAGACAACATTTTTGTTTGTTTTGGCAACATCGTTTATCAACAGGTCATTGCAATTCCCATGGGTACAAAATGTGCAACTCTTATTGCAGATCTTTTTCTGGTCTGTTACGAAATGGACTTTATAAATAAAAACAACAAAATGGAACCACACAAAAAAGTGAAAATTTATTTCAGTTTTCAATTATAACAGCAGGTTTATAAGTTTGAAAGAGGATATGAACATTTGATATTTGAATTTGAATTTTTTTTTCGTAGTGCGACAGCACTAGGCTCCTTGAGCTAGCCGGCAGTTTAGCAGCGAGCACTCCTTAACGAATCTTTCTAAATAGGGTATTTCCTTATAGTTTCCTCTTCAAGATTGTAGACTTGGAGTTAGTAGTCTACCTGTATCGGGTTTTATTTGTATGTGAATTATACTACAAGACAGAGGAAGATGAGGTTTGGTTCGGGTACCCGTAAACTGGTTTAACCCACCGTTCGCTTTTGATAGTGCCGATACCCAGTCCGTCTATCTCGAAGTCCTACCGTTGTCTATGTTAACTTTGTCTTTTTATTGATTTTTTTGTGCAGTTCCCTGCAGGTGGATTGAGATTGCACATGGTTCGTATTTTCTTCCCTTTATCAATTTAGATAGCCATACTTCTTCGTTGGTTTTTTCAGTGTTTTAAAATTTGACTTTGTATTTTCTTTCAGGTAAGGTCTTGTCTTTTTATCTTTGTAGACATAAATTCACATTTTTATTATTCAAAACTAGTTATGCAATAAAACGTTAATGTAAATTGTGTATAATGCAACAACAAAAACTTAGGAAAAGTAATGCACTAGAATATAGAAATAAATTTGAAATAAGAAAAAACAATAAAACAGCAATCTAATGACAGGAATAAATTTCATCTACACAAAAACATCAGATTTTTTTTTTTCGTATATTGTCTCTTAGTTTGCTCCTCGGAAATCATGCATAGTGTGCTTCCCCCCACTGAAACTACATTTAAAACCTAACCGAAGAATGGCAGCTCCTCCATGTTATGATATTTCAATCACATTTCAGTTTTAATTTGAGGGATTGTTAATTTTTTATTTTCATCATCCCAAAGTCTTCACTCATTTTAAGAAATAAAAAACAACGGCAGTAGAATACCGATGGAACAAGGGAAGTGATGAATACAAAAATCAAAGACCAAAGACATGGCAAAAACGGTAACAGATAAAAAAAACAAAAACAAATCAAGAACGTGAGACAGTCACGACGCACGGAAATAAAAAGACGACATTGACATTTTAACCACTCATAAAGCTCACTATCATGAAAGTGCGAAAGGGAAAAACGGTTGACTTGCATTCCCTGCGAAATTGACTTGTGTGTTCCAGATGTATTATGGGAAAACAAACGATCAGTTAGACGAAAAATGTGGCATTTGATTGAAAATACAATTTTTTACTAATAAAAATTAGTATTAACGCTGAAATATATGGGTCATTCTCAAAAATTGTCGATATTTATGTTTTTCGGTTATATGCATGATAAAGGGTTTTTTTTCACTTTTCCAAATTTTCAGGATATATATTGGTAATGTTTGGAGTAATTTGTAATACACAAATAATCCCTTTATGTCTAATTCTTTGTTTAATTTGACTTCAAAAGTGACAATTTTGGTAAAAACTGTTTGTGATTTCGCCGTGATAGCAAAGATATGTCAAGATATCTTTTTGAAAAATGAAAATTCACATTCAAAATTTTAATATTTATTTTCTGTCAACTATATCTTTGAAAATAACACATAAACGATACCAAACAAGTACATATTCTATGAAAAAAATTCAGGAAAACATGTGTACTTTTCGCCGTGTCCCTTGTGTTACTGTAACCGTGTAATTCAACCAGGAAGTAAGGGTTATCTCTCTTACTGATGAACTTTGTGCCTTCCTGTAGTACTACTTCATCTTTGGAGTATTGGATATTCCATGAGGCACTCTGATGCTATTCAAGCCTAAAAATCTACCTCCTAGGTATGCAGGGTAACACCGTAATTTTTCTTTCAGTCCCTGTTGTTACTGCATTTTCTATTATTCTTCATATTTATTTAGCACCAGCTTGTGTCCAGTATTTGTATTTAGTAATTTGATTTGCAGAACAAGCTGATTCGTTGTACAAGGGAACATACAATGTGAATAAAATTGGATTTAGTAATGAATATGTCCCTTGTGTTACTGTCCCTTGTGTTACGTAACACAAGGGACCAAATTCATTCGTAAAATCAGGGGCGACAAGTTGATTCTAAGCAACCACGTTTGAGAAGAAGACAAAAACAAATGTAATCACCCTGTGCACAATATTTTTCTCGTTCATCTTATTGGAAACATAGGTCCTTATTCATAATAGTAAGGAATTTTGAAACATTATACAGTCAGTAACACAAGGGACAATTTAAAAAAGTAACACAAGGGACATTTAAAGTAACACAAGGGACATACACGATTGCTATCTCAACGATGAAACTTCGATATTACCATTGAATACAAGTCAAATTTAAAAGTAAACAGAGAAATGAATCAGTAATTTTATACTTCTTAATGCGATAGTTTTTAAAAAGCTAAAAGATCTACTAGAATGCACAAAAATCTGATAACAAAAATAGCCGAAACATTAACATGCAAAAACAAATCGATTTTGACGTGCTAAAATTCATTTTGGTTAGCTTTTCTTTATGTTTCTTAGAAAGTAGGGAGTAATAATTGACTACTAATATGTTTTTGGAAGTAAAAAAATAAACGTGAAAACTTTCAAAAAACTTTTAATTTGTAATGTTGTAGACATCAAATGTCACTTGTGTTACCAAATGTCCCTATTGTCACCTGCTTTTGTGATTGCAAGATGCCTGGGTGTAAATTTTCTCCTCAAGTAGATGAGGTAATTTACCTCTACTTTTCCATAAAATAATTAAGATTAGAAGGCTTAACCATTTTATAAGAAGAAACCAATGTTTATATGTACTCGATACAAGTGTCCCTGGTGTTACTAAATGTTCCCTTGTGTTACTGAAGTTTAAATTTGTGTTATTTTCATGTTTTAAGTTAAAATTTTGATTCTCTTTGAATGAAAATGTTGGTTTCATCGTTCCATCTTTGGGTCATCAAACTGAAATAATGAAATTGTAAACATATAGAGACAGTGTTTTATTTTTGATGGTAGAAAGTCACTAGTGTTACCAATTGTGTCCCTTGTGTTACACAATTGTCCCTGGTGTTACTGACCAGTTTTTGACAAACCAGAAATTTGTAGCTCAACTCTAGTGGTCAAACTTAAGAGGAAAGATAGCTTATGTTTGAGTTAATGATATAAACAATAGCATATTTTTGATATTTAAAATAATTAGTATATAAAATGTAAAAGTTTGAAAGGTCTAATCCCGTTCGTGTACGCAAGAGACTTACAATTAAAAAAAAAACAATCATGTAAATAACTAAATGGAGGCAATATCATTTTATACCAGTAACTTTTATTTTTTCTTTATATCAAAAGGGTTACAATGGCAATATTCTAATAACATACGTTATTTTTATCATTTTACCTAATAGTAACACAAGGGACACTGGCTGGTGGCAATTGACTTAATTTTCAATTAAAAATATATTTTTATGCATTCAAAGTTAATGCTGATATGTTGTTTCTCAAACTTCAAATGATCAAGGACCCTAAAACCTTAAAACTGAAACAAAATGGCCAGTTTGATTTTTTCTTAAATCATCTTCAAAATATTGACAAATTTTGAGAATGACCCATATAAGACATAAGCATTATTATGATTATAAAATACCTTTATGTTAGAATAATTTAAAATTTGACATGTTTTAAAGTCATTTTAGCTACCCACGATTTTAGGTTATAATTTCATTATTAAAACATCTCTTCTTGTTACAAAACATGTCTTTCGCATTTAGCAACCTAGGTACATCGTTGTCAAGCCGCATCATATCGTTACAGCTGAAAAATCCAGTAAATGCGATAGGGTTCTGCCTTGAGAGCGAAAGTTTACTTGCACGAGGGCTACAGTTTTCTTGCATGAAAAGTCAAGAGGAGCGATAGTTTACTATGATGAATTTTAATAATAGTGCGATCGGACATAAAACTTCATATTTCGTTTGCTAATCACCACCAAACAGCTACTTTAATATCCGATTTGTGAAAAGGGTACAATAATGTAAATAAATGCTCAATATTGTGCAAACAAAGAGCCTAATGAACGATTGATGCTTAAAATGTAATTTATATGCTATAGTTTATTGTGTAGCGGGATAAAGTTGACTCTGAAGGTTTGGGCCCAATAAAACTAGTTTAACCCCGCCGCAGCAGGTTTGCGCCTGTCCTAAGTCAGGAAATTTATTAAGCCTTTGTGTGTCTTGTCTGTTTTCTTGTTAGTTCACTTTATGTCTATCGGAGTCTAGGAAGATGCTTATTTCGCTGAACTTGATTACTCTTTATTTAGGGGCCGACTCCGACCTACCGTTGGGTGTGGGGTTTCCTCACCGTTCATTGAAGATCTTATGGTGGCTTTGAGTTGTTATTGCTCCCCTTAGGGTCGTTGTCTCTTTGACACATTCCCCGTTTCCCTTCTTTTTCTTATCTGATTTATGCTATTGTTGGTTATTGTACTCCCAAAAATTATCATAATTTACTTGCGTGTTCACAAAACAAATGAAAATGATACCAAATGAAAGAAACAGCTTTTTAAATATTGAAAACAGATGCGTTTTTAGAAAATATTAAACGATTCCAAATTTTTGCAATGCAGTTCTACGCTTTACACATGAAACAAATTTAAAATGATGGACCGGACTCATTTTCAGATTTTTCTATTACTGCCAATTTCTACAACTTATAAAATACAAAGAAGTTACAATTATTTTGAATACATAAAAAATGTTTACACTCTCAAATGTAAAGTCACATAACATGTCAGTCACATAAGGAAAAGTGAGTGTGGTATTCAAAAGGTATTAAATAATAAACTAAGTTCAATTTGAATTTGAAATTCTAGTCATTGCAAATCTTGTGCAACTATTTTTGACAGCTACCGCACAAGTGTTCATAATTTGAAAAATTTCATGAGACTTGCGAAATTCAAATTAGTAAGTTGATAACAAAATACCGAAGTTACTGTTAATTTTTTTCTGCATATGCGCACCTCGACAACCTATGTCTCATCAGTAGTAATAAAACCAAATCATTTGGAAGTCCTTGACCCGAAAACGTACGTGTAACCGCTATTAGAGAACAAATAACCAAAAGGATCGAAATAGAAAAGCCAAAGTTCGGCCAAAATTGATATGTTAATACACTTTTACACTATTGCAATTTAAAAAGCATAGCCTTTTGATAATCCTATTAGAAAATGCATTTTCCCATTTGATTTCACTATTATTTCACTATTTCCCATGGGAGTTTGAATTACTAGTATTGCAATGGGAAAAATAATCCCATTGAAGTTAAAGATATCCCATGACAGTAGTAAAATTTCTATAAAAATATTTCAAAATCCTATGAGAAATATTGAAAATCTACAAGAAACTGTATTTTCCATGGGATTTTGAAATTCCCATGTTTCTTTTTAATTGCTGTGTTAAATCATAAGATATAGAGTTACAAATATGATTTTGTTCAGCTCTTTGCGATTTCGTACATTTTGGTTATTCAAACTGCTTGGTAATTCTCAAAAATGGTGGCACAAGATTTGCAATCATTGGAATTGCAAATTTAAATTGGAGTGAGTAAATGTTTAATACAATTACGAAAGTTCTTAATAAAATTTGACAGAATAGTAGAGTCAAAATTAAATCTTGGAACTTACATCATGGAAAAAAATACAGCAGTGATACACAAAAAAACTGTTGCACATATGCAAGAAAATTTCGCTTTCAGATATCTGAGTACACGAGTTAACTATAACGATGAAGTTCTTGACAACCTTCGTTTGTTTCAGTATATATCTTTTATCCGTTGGATTTGACTTGTGCAAAATGACTTAAACTACACGAAATGCTTTCAAGTCTATAATACATAAGATTTTAAACTGTTGATGGTGTTGTTGTTCTGAAAATGGCGTTTAAGTCAAATAACTGACTTAAAGACACTCAATTTGTCGATTTTATTATGTGTGTTGAAAAGAAATTTATAAGATACAGAACGTACGTTTAACAAGAAGTATTAAGAAAATGGGATGCAACAATTATATCTTGAATTATGTAAAAAATATCGTTTTAAATAAGAAAAATCCAAATATATCAGACGACAAACAATTCAGAATGTAAGTAAACTTTACTGAGAATGCAAGTCAACCGTTTTTCCCATTCGCACTCTCATGATAGTGAAGCTAGGAAGGCTGACAGAACCAACACTGAATATATTTGTACATTTTTGTAGTCGATATTATTGATCAAAGTCTAACCAACTTGGGCGAAGGTCGTATTGTTATTTTAAAATAAAACATCATGTACATAGTCAAGGACAACCTGTTTATAAGATTATTGGAAGTCAAAGGACTGTCCAATATGTAGAAATGAAATCAAACAATAACCCAATTTTTTTTGTTTGAATTACAACCTTGTGAAATTGAATTTCCTGTTCATCTTGTTTCACAACAGCCTGTGTTTAAAAAATCCATAATTTAATTCTGGGCAAATTTTCATTAAATTTGCATAGTTAAATAGACCTTTGCTTACAGCTTACTACAGAAGTTTAAGAAAAAATCTATCCCAGCAGTTTTCAAACTTTCATGATTTTGAACACAAACATAAATCATGTAAGTAATTCCCAAAATTATTTCTACCATAAATATACCAGAGCTAGCATTTTTTTCTTTCTTATGACCCCCATGAGTGAAGATTTTCTCCAGCTCTGCATGTTATGCATGTAAATGCAATTAGCCTTTACGACAATCATTTGCCTGCAAAATATTTTGAAATTAGAAAAGGCAGTATATCTACAATATAACATATAACTACAGAACCATACAGGATTAGAACAACAGAAATTCATGAATCCACCAAGAACACCATTCCTTGAATTTACATGCATGGAAAGCTTTTGTAATGAAGAAAACAAATGTAAACATGAAAATTTTTGCAAGGGGGTAATTTTCACTACATATTCGATTAAGAAAGACAAAGTTTGGTTTTGCATTTAATTCTACCACGAGCTCTTGCAAGTGCAGGTATCAAGTCTGGCTATCTCGAGTTCCTTTTGTTGTCTAATTTTGAATTTATCTGTTTATTGACGTTGTGCAGATTCCTGATGCGTTATTGCATTTGATTGTAATTGTCAGCCTTTTTTTATCCTCTCGTCACCGAAGCGTTCCAAATTGAGTTCAAGAGAATAGGTCAATGTAATTTCTCAGAGTTGAATATCGGTATACTACACTTCTTTGTAGTTTGCACACTATATGAAAAAGAAAGGAAACGGTGTAAATGCCAGGGAGACAACATCCCATATCCAGGTTAAAATTATAGTTTTATTGCTAAAACTGATTGCAAATTATTCATGGATTTTAATGTCTCACAGACATATAAAACCACAATCGAACAACGGTCGTTCGAACGACCAAGGGACCAATGAAAACAGTTCGCAGCTAGTGGACGATAACAACATTTAGATGAATACAGGGCACTCAGCAAGCCAATTGTAAGAAAACTTGGCATTATAAAAAAAAGAGATGTTGGCACTTTAAACAGGTTGTCAGAATAACATTTTGAAATAACACAAAAATTAATAAAGGCCAAAATTTGAACGAACGCTGAGAAATTCTCTCAAGAACAAGTACACCATGACTGAAATATTTAGAGGGCATCTGAGTCTACATCTCTCGCCCTTTTTACGTATACTCTACACTGCATGAGTGACAAACTCAACTCTTAAATAAACAATGTTAAATTTGGAGTAAATGCACATGAGACAAAGTCTTTACAAATACATGGAAGAATTAAGCAACGAAACAACGCTTTATTGTTGTTTATCATCTTGAAGTCGCCATGAGGTTTTCAAAAATGAGCTGTGCTCATAACTCGTTTTATTGATTTATAAACCGGTTTGTTGGCACCTAAACCTTAGCATGTATGCATTAATCACCCATCTTGAGAAACAATATCCTTAAAGCAAGGAAAGAGTTCACTCCGGGAGACTAGTACTGTAATATAAAGGCTACATTTATGTAACAAGTCGCCTGTAAACTGCATTTTTGACCGTCAAATCAACGATTGACGCCCAAGATATTGTCAAATACAGCAATAATCATACAATACGAAAAAGGTATAATAAACGGGATAAAGAAACTCGAGGTCTTGGAGTCTAAAGACCGTTTTAACTCTCCCACTTCGCTTGCTGTACTAAGTTTGACTGTCCTATGTTCCTGTTCTTGTTTATTTGTGTGTTTTGTTTACATTTGTGTTTTTGTTGTGGCAGATAAGCGAAATTTCAGTCAATTTAAGGTTTTCCTGCTGTCTGTTCTGTTTTCAATATGTCTCCACCGAGTGGAAAATATGCAGTTCAGTAAAAAACCATTACTAAGTAATGAAACCGATATATATTACTAAAATTGCCCTAAAAGAATATTGCGTTGTACGCTTAAATAATTTTTTTTTTGTTTTTTGGGGGTTTATTTTGTTTGTTTTTTTTTTTGGAGGGGGGGGTTGTTGTTGTTTTTTTTTTTTTGTCTTTGGAGAGATAAATTGTTGAAATGTTTATTGCAGAATAAACATAAAAGTATATATATATAATAGTTTCGTCATTGTCTTAACATGTTATCCCTGAAACTTGGTGGTTTTCCCATTAAGTGTGGCTGGGCATAAAGTTGAACTTTGTCTTGTCTTTCAACTACCGTTTGACCATACCATATCACGAGTGATATCTGTTTTATTCAATATTCATCCCCTTTTCAATAAAGGGTGTATTGAACACTTGACCCTACTAAATTTGTTCGTGTGGTTTTTAATTTTTGTTTACATAACATTTTTTTTTATTCACATAATTTTTGTCGGTGTATTTGAACTTTTGTCTCATTTATTTATTATTATTAAGTCTTATTGTTTTTGCTGTGTTTCTTATGTTTATTATTATTCTTCTTCCGTTTTCCGCAGCGACTTTGTCCGCCAAATTTCTCGGACACCAGTGATCCAATCTTGATGAAACTTCACAGGATTGTGGAACCCCATCCCAAGATGTGCACTCAAGTCTTGGAATTTTCAAAATGGCCGCCGTTCCCATGAAAGTGGCCAAAAAAGGCGGGAAAATCAAAGTGCTCAGAATTGGATGAAATTTTACAGGAAGGTTGCCCAGCATGTGTAGAATTGACTTCTGGTGTCCAAGACTTCAAATTTGCAACCGGTGCCATGGAAATGGTAAAAAAGGCGGGAAAATCAAAATACTCAGAATTGGATGAAATTTTACAGGATGGTTCCCTAACATGTGTACAACTGACTTCTGGTCTCCAAGACTTCAAAATGGCAACCGGTGCCATGGAAATGGTAAAAAAGGCGGGAAAATCAAAGTGTTCAGAATTGAATGAGATTTTACAGGAAGGTTGCTTTATATATGTAGAACTGACTTCTGGTCTCCAAGACTTCAAAATAGCGACCGATGCCATGGAAATAGTAAAAAAAGGCGGGAAAATCAAAGCGCTCAGAATTGGATGAAATTTTACAGGAAGGTTGTTTAACATGTGTAGAAAAGGTTTCTGGTCTCCAAGACTTCAAATTTGCGACGGTTGCCATGGAAATGGACATAAAGGCGGGAAAGTCAAAATGCTCGGAATTGGATGTAATTTTACTGGAATTTTGTTTAACATATGTAGAACAGGTTTCAGGTCTCCAAGACTTCAAATTTTACGAGAAGGTTGTCTAACATGTGTAGAATTGAGTTCTGGTCTCCAAGACCTCAAATTCGCAACCGTTGCTATGGAAACGGTAATAAAGGCGGGAAAAATCAAAGTGCTCAGGATTGGATGAAATTTTACAGGAAGGTTGCCTTACATTTGAAGAATTGGGTTCTGTCTCCAAGACCTCAAATTTTTAACCATTGCCATGGAAACGGTAAAAAGGCGGGAAAACCAAAGTGCTCAAAATTGGATGAAATTTTACAGGAAGGTTGCTTAACGTGTGTAGAATTGGGTTCCGGTCTCCAAGACCTCAAATTGCAACCGTTGCCATTGAAACGGTAAAAAAAAAACAAAGTGCTCATGGATGAAATTTTACAGGAAGGTTGCCTAACATGTGTAGAATTGGGATCCGATCTCCAAGACTTCAAAATGGCGACTGTTGCAAAGAAACAGTAAAAAAGACTGGAAAATCCAAAGTGCTCAGAATTTAATGAAATTTGACAGGAAGGTTGTTTTAGATTTGTGGATTTCATCTTAAGCCTTTTAATTCTGATATGGGAGTTCGTTTGGGAGACTTCTAGTGTTTGCATCCAAACACAATTAATACTAGTTATTTTTAAAAACATTCAATGGATTGATTTTGACCCTCTCATCAGTATGTTACAAATTTCATTGTCCTACCTAGTTTATCGATTGGTGTTTACTCCCGTTTAACAGGAACAACTTACCTGATTTCAGAGTAAAAAAATAGTTTAATTACTTTCAAGATATGACAGATATCTTTAATACAAACATTTCTAAATATGGTATAAAATGCAAGTCATTTCCTTCTACAAAAAATACTACACGAGGAAAAAAAATATTACCCGAGACGAAGTCATTATCATCCAAATTAGGTTTTGTTCCATTAACAGTAATAAGTAAGCATCATAAAATAAATTAAATTTAACAGGAATTCAATAACATAAGTAATGAAAGATTACAAAGTTCGCCTCGTTATGGCACATTGTCAGAGTAACCATAATTTTGCTTGGATGTTTATATAATATCAGAGCTGCATGCATATGCAAGTCACATGATCCTACCATATATAGTGCCTGAGATCTGATCGAACTTGTCCATAACCTTGAATATAAATTGTTCAAGCAGAAATTATAGGTCAGTGACCTAATTTTGTTTGGATGCTGACATACCATTAGAAATGCATGCATTTCCAAGGTTTTATTATTCTTCCATGTACATTGACTGAGAAATGAACTCGTCCATAAACTTGACCTAATTCTGCCTGGATGCTGACCTTCCACGAGATATGGATGCATATGCAAGGCCCGGATGCAAGGTTACATGATCCTTATATGTAAAGTGACTGAGACCTTAACTCGGACTTAAACTTGAATGTAAGTCGTTCCAGCGGAAAATAGGGATCAAAGCGACCTAAAATTGCCTGGATGCTTACATACCATCAAAGATGTATGCATATGCAAGGTTAAATTATCCTAACATGTAAAGTGACTAAGATCTTAACTCGGACATGAACTTGAATGCAAGTCGTTCAAGCGGAAAATATAGGTCAAAGTAACCCAATTTTGCCTGGATGCTGACCTACCATCGAAATTGTCATCAGCAGAAATTACATTTACAGTGTTTTCGGTATTGTAGATAATTAAATTGTTAAAGATAAATCGAAATTTAATTAAGAGTTCCCCAAACGAAAAAAACAATGTATAAAATCATGTCACTAAATCATTTTGAAATCATGATTTGGAAGGCATTTAGTCGACACGATTTGATAGCTCATTTGCATGGGAAATTTTATCACAATGAAATCACAATCAAATCACTATGAAATCAGAACAAAATCATGAACAGAATCAATATAAAATCACAACTAAATCATTAACAAATCTGAATCAAATCTGAACAGAATCAGAAACAAATCTGAATAAAATTGTTACTGAATCACAATCAAATCACTACCATATAAAGAATAGGGTATTGGAGAAATGCACAGGCATTTGTCAAATTGGCTATTTTTGTTGACTTCTGTGTTATCAGTCAATGTCAGTAGCCTAGTTAGTTGAGTGTACCAGCTTTTGATTATATGTATTGAGTCTTTTCAACAATTAAAACAGCTCAAACTTCAATTCATTTCGACATTCACAAAAAGAAAAATTGACATTTGTAAATCTTTGTATTCATATCATTGTTTTAAAACAGAATCTATTTCTAATACCAGTAGTATAAACTAAATTAAAATTTCTTCAGTATTAAAAGATATTTTTTTATCTTTAAAATATAATACCAAAACAATACTATTTTTCCTTTAATAATCGTTTAAAACAAACTGAATATATTATGTGAATTCACAAGTAAAACAAATCATATATTCATATCTTAATTACAGGCACCTACTTTATATATGATGCATCATCTTTGTCCTTCATACTTTTACATCCAAACAAGACAAAAGTAAACAGGAAATGGAGCCAATTTTTCTTTTTCAAACATGATCACATGACATTTTAATCAAATCATTCAAATGCTTGCAAGATAGCATAAGACATGTGTTAAATACATCTGGGAAAAGATTTTATATGACTGTGTAAATTATTAGAGTATAAAATCGTTACAAAATCATCTCTCTGAGAGTATAAAATCGTAACAAAATCATCTCTCAGTAATGAATAAGTCACCAAATTGTTACCAAATCGTTTTTGAAAATGTACGAGTTATCAAATTGTTATCAAATCAGGATGTTGCAACACTTAAGTTATTAAATCATCTTGAAATCATTTTGCATTTTTGGATAAGATATCAAATCATTACTAAATCAGAACCAAATGATTATCAAATTGTGACCTGGACCAAATCGTTATGAAAACACTTTCAGTTGATGCTTGTGTTATGATTTCACTCAGATTTGATAAACAAATCGTGATGAAATCGTCTTAACAAATTGAGTATACATGATTTAGATGTGATTTGAAAGTGATTTGAAAGTGATTTGGTGAATAATTTTTTTGTTTGGGCATATTCATTTAACACCAATTAATCGTGTATGTATTTATGTTCGTGTGTGTATCCTTACATCCCCAATATCAAAGCAAGAAGAAATACCAGACCTGTGAATATAATCTCTAGGTATTAAATAACAAATATGTTGTCAACAAAGCTGATAAAGCTGCTTACAACATTGCTTCCATCACTTAAATTTTGATTTGTTGAACGTGGAGAACCAGGATCCTAAATTTACACCGAAATTTGAAAAAAAAAAATCAAAAATTAAACGAAACCAAAATGAGTGGTCCACATCTGCAATATAAAGCATTCCTGCAAGCTGGGTTGGACAGTACCAAGTTAACTAGGAGAAGTTGCGAATTACGGAGGCATACCCTAAGATCTCAATAAGTTAGGATGACAAAGCCCAAATATACCTAGAAAATTTTGAAAGGTCAAAATTAATTTTGTTGTTTATTTTTGTATGTGTTTACGTCTTCATTTTTCTTTCTTGTGCCATCCTCATGTTATGTCTTTGTTTCAGTGTTTTACCGATGTTACCAATGTCTTTGGATTGTTCGTTTTAGACTGACGGTTCGGTTCTCACCTACTTAAAGAAAATAAAAAATGCACGATGCACATGTACCATTCTTGATTGTACACAATATATACAGACGCATTGCTGCAAGTTTGGTTGGAAATTACAAAGTGTTTTAGCAGGAGTTGCGGATGATAAAAATTTCGGAGCAGTGCAGACAGCCATATAGACAGACAGACGGCAGACAGATAGACAGGCAGACAAACAGATGAAAAAGTGATCATATATGTCTATCCTACACTAGGTGCTGGCAACACAAAAATGCATGGTGAACATCTACAACATATATTTAAGTATTTCTACAAGTTTTTCTTGAGAAGTACCGAGGAGATTAGGAGGTTTTGGGGATAATGGAGGCATTCCCTTAAGACTCCGATAAGCTAAACTGAAAAAGTCTAAAAAAAAAAGCTTGAAAATCAGGGAAAAAAAACAAAATGCATGGCGCATATCTACATTATCATGAATATATGTTAAAACAATCCTGCAGGTTTGATTTAAAAGTAACAAGCCGTTAAGAAGAAGTTGAGGAGAATGGAGAATGGAGGCGTTTATATCAATTCATATCTTGAACACATGAAAAAAAATTGCAGAAAAAAAAAATATGTTCCGCGCAAACGGTCATGTATTTTCTCATATCCTTTTGAAGGATCTTTCATACATCATTTGAATACAATATAGTAAAATCTGCTGGGACAGCTTCAGAGGATTCCCTAAAGAAAATGATGATTTCTCCATAAGGTTTAATATTTAACTATGTTCCATGCAAACGTCATTCCTGTAGCTTTGCTGACTTAACTTCAGTAGGTTGAGATGAGATGATCAAAATATATTTTCTTCCCATAGAGCCAGTACTCAACTATGTTCTACGCTGGACTTCTTTTTTTAGCTCGTCGGGACGAATGTCCAGAAAACTATTGTCCTACCCCCAGAGTTCGGCATTGTCTGCGTAAGCAAAGACTTGAACCTCGTTGAATGAAGACTGTACAGAATTATAGAATGTTGATATTTTGCATGTGACCTCCTTGTGATGAAAGCTTTCTTCGGAGGTCGTGTTTTCCAACAGACGATAGGGATTCCTATGGGAACTAACTGTGCGCCGCTTTTAGCTGACCTTTTCCTTTACTCGTACGAGGCCAAGTTTTTACAAGGGCTTATTCAAAGAAAACAAAAATATTTAGCACAGTCCTTTAATTTCAGCTTCCGCTACATAGACGATGTACTCTCTCTTAATAATTCTAAATTGAGGGAGTATTTACATCAGATCTATCCCAATGAGCTTGAAATTTAAGAAACAACTGAAACACCTACTTCAGCTTCGTACCTAGATCTGTTACTGTATATTGACGAAGATGGACGTTTGAAGTCTAAGCTGTTTGATAAGCGTGATGATTTTAATTTCCCAATTGTGAACTTTCCCTTTCTTAGCAGCAATATACCTACCTCTCCAGCCTATGGAGTGTATATTCCACAGTTGATTCGTTACTGTCGAGCGTGTAGTTTGTACAGTGATTTTTTGAGCAGAGCAAAAACACTGTCCCAAAAGCTGCTTAGTCAGGGATTTGTTCAACCTATGTTAATTTCATCCATCAAGAAATTCTAAGGCCTTCACCATAACATCATCGAAAGATATGACGTGTTAGTATCCCAAATGAAAGTGGACATTTTCAGCTAGATTCACGTCTTCCCGGATTTGACTACCGACTTTGACATTTTCCTGGATTGGCCCACTCACAGTGTGACGGGTGCTGTTAACAGAGCGGGACATGCTTACCCTTCCGGAGCACCTGATTTCACTCTCAGTTTCACTGGAGTTCACACTGTGAGTGCTTTGTTTTGAATGCTGTGATTTCTGTTTCTGCGCTTTTTGTCTGTCTAGCGTCGTTGTTTTGTGTTTGGCGTCGTTGTTTTGTATCTGGCGTCATTGTTTTCTGTGCTCTCGTTATGGCCATGCCTTTGGACTTCGATTTTTGTAAATTTCACCCCTTTGTTCCTTCGGTATTCTACTGCTGTTGTTTCTTGTGTTACTATGCTAGTAAACATTTTGACCTTGCCCTTGAGGCAATTTAATTATCTTTGCGTCTAGAAGGTAGGCTTTAAGTGGTACCTAGGATGTTCATTTTTTTGGTTTGCAACTTTTTATGATCGGACTTTTTAACGGTACCATATTTGAAAACATTTTGACCTTGAATGTTCCCGAGGGCATTTTTTAAAATACAAAGTGGCTGTAATGTGCAGGTGCAGAGAAAAATGAAACGAAAATAAAATTAAGAATAAATGTTCCTTGTATGAGGTAATATTAATACAGATGTGTAATGTGCTGTGTGCAGAGCAGGACATGCTTACCCTTCCGGGGCACCTGATGTCACTCTTGTTTATTGAGAGTTCACACTGTTAGTGCTTTGGTTTTTTGTGCTGTATATGTAGTGTTCGTGTGTTTTGTGGGCATGTGGTGTCTTTGGTCTTCCGTCTTCTGGTGTTCTTGCTTATGGCTTGTCTCTGGACTTTGATTTGTGTAATCTTGTGCTTTGTTCCTTCGGTATTCTACTGCCGTTGTTTTCATAAAGCCTTAATAACTAACTGACTGTAAGGGAAAGGGCAGACTTGTTGTCTCTTGGTATAGTGAGCAGCTTAAGTCATTACTTAGTGAAAACGACAATTAATTTGCTCAGTTAGAAGGTATTTACCATGACTAAATGTCAAAGTTACTGTAAATTTAGTTTCTGTAGATGATCATTTCGACAACTTATGTCTCTTAAGCACAAACAAAACACCATAAATCAAATGTTGTATAAAACCTGATAGAGAATAAATACCTAAAATGGTTTTATTGGAAAGCCACAATCAACTAAGGACTAACTAAGGAGATACTCCATAGTTTTAACAAAATTTGATTAATTTTAGTTATTAAAGAGCTACCAGACAAAATTGGTTATCAGGCCAGCTCAGAAATACTTCTGGATTGACAAGATTAACAGTCTTCCATCAGTAGCATCGGAATAGTGGTAAATAACTACATCCTGAAGTTTAGTACTGCAGATGGCTATTTCGACAATGTATGTCTCTTCAGTACAGATCAAATCAAAACAGTTGGAAGACTCTACTAGTATACCAAAATATGAAAGCTGACAACAGGGTGTTACTTGCCAATAGTTTATGGAACTGTTGACTGGTCTACAGTTTTTGAAAAAAATTGACCTGTTAATAATTAAAATTTACATCAAATCATCGTTTTCAAGTGTGTCGCCCACATAGAAAGTTTCCAGAAGCAGGACATAAATGCACAAAGCGATGCCTATACTGGGGGAGGGGGCAAGACTAGCAAACAATATTTATTTTTCCCAAAAACCATTTAACAACCAGCTGAAAAGTCCCAAAGTACATTAACAACAAGTGTGGATTGTATTGCAAGGAAATACAGAAGTCCTCTACTGGTGGAATGATTCTTTGTTATACCAGCAAACCTAGTTAAAGAAAATGTTTTCAGAGTCCAAGGCCCATGGCAAATAATAGCTCAATATCTGGAAAAGATAAGAAAAAAGTCTGGAAAACCTATAATTTACCAAAATTCAACGACCAAAGTCCATACCCCGTCAAAAATCAATGGACCCAACCCAAACTCAACCTTGATGTGTAACCCATAGTGGTTGACTAACATAGCAAATATAGCTTGATATCTGGACAGTTTAGAAAAAAATTACGGAAAACCTATATTTTAAACAAAATTTTCTAAGTCCAAGGCCCATTATTCCGTAAAATATCAATGGACTGTACTCAGAACATAGTATGGGGGCGAGGCCTTTCCTGAAAAATGTGTTGGGCATTTTCAGCTTGTTGTGAAATGTTTTGTGTAATATATTGGTTGTTAACTGTTTTTGGACCATTTGGTGTTTTCTGTTCTGTTAAGTTTTTACATTGTATTAACTGTGAAAGGGAAATTAAATTACTTTTATCAGGTGGTCAAACCATTTTTTTTTTTCTTTTTTTTTCTTCTTTTCTTTTTTTTTCTTTTTTGTAGCGTTGCGTCTTTTTAATATATTGAAAATTAAAGAAGGTCACATATCCCACAACCCCACATATCAGGAAATCCTGCATTCTTGAACTCCAAAAGTATCCTATAAGCAATATTATACATAACAAGAGGCTCTCAAGAGTCTGTATTGCTCATCTGGGCCATGGCTGACACAATAAGTCAAAATAATCCAAATGTTTAAGGGTCTCAATTTCAAGTTTGTTGATAGACATTGGTGTTATATGATCCAAAATTAAACTATGTCACCCCATTGGCACCTATTTTTGACGGGGCGTAGACTGACTGTCACCCTCTTGAAGAAGGCCATCTAAGCACCATTGTGCCTCACTTTGGTTCCAATTTGCCTAGTATTTTCAGAGGAGATCTTTCTTTGATTTCCCATTGGGTCCAAGGTTAAACAATGTTCACCACTGAAAGCCATCTTGGATGCAATGCGGATATGCTGGACGCATTTTATGAAAGTGACCAAGTAAGAACTATTGTGATCGAGTATGATTCCAACTGACCATGTACTTTCAGAGAAGAAGATCTTTCCCATAGGGTCCAATGTTAAAACTGTGATCCGCACTGGCGGTCATCATGGATATGAAAAGGACTTGCCAGACATTGTTTTTAAATTGGGCCACCTATAAGGATCATTCTGACCAAGTTTGCTTCCAATTGGCCCAGTTGTTTCAGAGATCTTAGATTATAGGGTCCATTTTTCGACAAAGATCAAACTGGTGATCATCTTGGATAGCGTGTTGACTTGCCGGACACATTTTTAAAGGGGACCACCTAAGGACTATTGTGACCACGTTTGGTTCCAATTGGCACTGGTTTCAGAGAAAAAGATGTTCGAATGAAAAGTGTACAACTGACAGACCTAAGACCCAATGATAGCAAAAAGCTCTACATGTCATAGTCAGGTTAGTTAGGCCATAAAGACAAGCTACTACTACTAATGTGTCTAAGATAAATATTTGAATTGTAGGCAAACATTTACAAATGAAGGGCACAACAGACATTAATATACAAAAATTATTACAATGTGAAATAAGTGAAGATTATGAAAGTATTTTGCAAAAATTGTAAAAAAAATGTACAAAAACACTTTTTTGCTCTTGATTAAGTAACAAATATTTTTTTTAAAATAAAGTGATAGCTGGGAATTTCTCTAAAACTTAAAAGAGAACAGTAAACCAAGAAGATTTGAAAACAGAATTTAAAGGGAAATAATCCAGGAAAATATGATACTTGCTGTTTTAGCTGAAAATGGTCTAAGTCTAATAACTCCCATAAAAACAATTCGATCAATAAGGCAGTAAAATATGCATATCTTTACATTATGACCAACAGTCCCCTATCGGCTTTTCCGAAGGGAACTTTAGGTTTGCACTCCGTCAGTCTGTCAGTTCTGAGTACATATAAGGAAACCTCTGTTTTATGAAAACCCAATTTGGTTCAGTCATGAACAATCAAATGAACGTATTTTGATTAAAATGGTCATCTCAGTACTACAATTAACAACAAAAGGGACGATTTTAATCTGATAATTATCAATTTCCCTAACATTGACAGTAATATTCCAGCTTCTCCTCTTTACGGAATGTATGTTTCATAGTTGATTCGTTACACGAGAGCTAGCATAAATTATACAGACTTTCTAATTAGACATAGTTGCATGCATCCCTGTGACCGCTTTATTAACCCAGGCGGGATAGTGGTTCACAAAAATTGTCTCCCCTGTAAATTTGTTTACCTGTCATCTCCTCAAATAAAAAAGATGTGTGATGACACAGCCACGGTAAAAACAAAGTCAAATTTCTAACATTTGCGGTTTTTTTTTCATTTCACACACTATGTATCTTATGCTGCAACAATCGTTGTATGGTACAGATATATGAGAAATATACAATTGTGGTTGATTAATTTATAAAACATTGTTTTTAAACCAATTCTATCTGATAGCCAAAACTGAATGATAATGAAGAAAAAATTCTAGCAACCCTCAAACGCCATGGGCGGAAACAAAATTTAGGAGTATTATTAAATATATAATTGTACATCGTATAAACCATATGAAATTGATTTCTGCATATGGCCTTTTTCAGGATCCACTTTTTTGAAGTTTTTAAGTAAGGAGAAAATGGACTTTTCATTATATTTTTAGCCCGTGAGTGATTTGTACTCATGGTGAAATAAATATATGGGGCAATTAAAGGAGCATGTATTACTTTTAGTATTTTCAATTCGTTAAATTTCAAGATTTTCGTACACGAGCTAACTAGTATTTGAAGTGTAATATAAGGGTGGTAACCATTTGGTATTCTTTTAGGGTGATTTGTTGACAGTTTCGTTTTTATTCGAAGTTGATTCCCGAAAGAAACCTCAGAAAGAATGAATAAAAAATAAAAATTCGATCATGTTTGAATGTTTATTCTGGAGAAACGCTACAAAGGGCGGACCTAAAAATTTGCACATGGATTAATAGAGATATTGGCAATCCGTATACAAATTTTGGTCGAAATCTGAAGATGGCCCTTTTGGGGATCCACTTTGAAAGACGGACTCTAAATTGATCTTTTATGCCGATTTGCGCATTGTATGTGCATCTATCCGTTCATATGCGGCAATCTACGTTGTTTTCATATAGACTCAAAATATACGAATGAAAAATATTAGTATTTTTTTCATTGGAAATAACTTTTATAATTATGCATCTATGGTAAACAATCCAAAAGTAACATTTCTACCTCATTTAAACGAGAGCTCAATTTATATTGTTCTATTTCAACCACTTTCCCGCCTGAACCAAGGCTCCAAAAAATTCCATCTGATACAATCATTTACACAGTTCTTTCCTATATATCAGTCCCTTGTTGAAAAAGTTGAAATTTCGGTCAGACTCTGATTTAACTTTTTTTTTTGCCCCCGCCGTTAGGAGACTGGGGCATTAAGTTTTACCCTTGTCCGTCCATCCATACGTACCTCCAAAAATTATCGTCAAACATTTTTCAGTCTCAATATGCAGTAATGATTTGATATTTGGTCTGAAGCTTTTGTATGTTGAATTGTACTGTGTCTCCGCTTTTGAGGTCTCCATCACTCATCTACTTCCTGTTTGACAAGAACTTTTTCCCATGATAGCCATATAATGTTATTTTTCGTCAAGGATTTTTCAGCTTGTGTATGTAGTAATGATTTGATATATGGTCTGAAACTTTGGTATGATGGGTTGTACCATGTCTTCCCATTCAAGTCCATGGCTCGTCCATGGCTCATCTACTTCCTGTTTGCCTATATATATATATCTGGCTGGGGTATCTGTGTTCCATGGACACATTTTCTTTTATTTTATTTAGTACTGGGATGATCATTTCTTTTAACTGTCTACCACCTTTCAATAGACATTGCTGTTGAGTTGTTACCAGACACTATTGCAATGGAAGGACAGGTTTGACACACCATTAAATTGGTTTAACCCACCATTTTTTTTAAATGCCTGTAACAAGTCAGGACCATTGCAATCAACAATTTTTCCAGTGATTTTCACTTAATTTGTCTTTTTGTCTCATAGACTTTGGCTCTTGACAACTCTGTTCGGTAATTTTGATAATAGTAAGAAAACTAGTAAAAAGACTGAGTGTTGGTTATCCAATGGCTTGTAAATAGAATCTTGAATAATATAGTGTCATTTGTTCAATTTTGGTAAAGTCTGAGATAATTCTTAAAATTACCAAATATTTACAGCTGTGATGCGATCTTTATAGGACTTATAACGTTTTCTGTAATTCTAAACCAATACTTTGAATGTTAAATCTGCCAATAAGGGACAAAAAACCTATCTTATTGATTAATTTCACTTGTATGTAAACAACAATTTATCTTTTTCATAACTTGATGCAACTTTCAAATAACAGTTGGAAAAAAAACGACTTGAACTTATGGCTTTTTTCTTTTTATAAAATAACAAAATACCGAAGTTACTGTGAATTTGTTTATAAAACTGACATGATTTCCTTTGTTTGGGTTCTAGTGCTGCTGATGAGGAATAAATTTCCGAAATGGCCATACAGTTCATTAAAAATATTGCAGTTGGAGTTAACATATGTGTTATGGTCTCATGTTCATTTACTCCATATCCTTTCGTGAAATATGATGATATTTCAACCAAATACAGTGAACCAACAAAAAGAAATACACATCACTATTTATCCTGTTCTATACCATTTGTATGCTATAAAAATAAAAAAACATACAGTAAATCTGTAAGTAGCCATTCTTTAAATCTGTGCAAATAAATCAAAATATATGAAGGAAAATTCCTAAATATATTCTAGAGACCACTGTAATAAAATTTCATCATCTCTTACAAGTAAATGAATAAATCATTTACTTGTAAGAGATGATGAAATAAATCAAAACAAAATTACAAAACTATATACATTTATTTATCAGCTTGGTTTTGTGTATTTACATTGTATCCAAACTCTATACATTTTTAGTTGTCTCCCCCTGTTTACTTGTAAACGTCTGTCTATTATATTTTGTTTTTCAACCAGTCCTGCTTTCTCAAACATCTGCTTTAAATCATCTGAAAAAAAATATAAAAAGATACATGTATTCAAACTTTGTAATTTTCCAAAATTGAATCTTTCATATGACATATACACTTGTAAATCACAAGGATGTTAGTGTATAAGCCTACCTTCACTGTGTAGAACGCCTGGATTTGTAAACGGTGTAATAACAAATTACCAAACAGAATTGTCAGGGAGCCATAATCCAAAGTAGGATCAAAATCCCTGGAAAAATTGTAATCCATAATAATCCTGACTTGTTACTGGCTTTCACAAGAAATGGTGGGTTAATCTCGTTTTATGACTCTCCATTTGGTGGTAGTAGCTATTGAAATATCATACACAAAGAAAAGAAAGGTTTATTCCAGTACTAAGTGAAAGAAAGAATGAAGAGGTCTAAAACATAAGCTTGCTGTTTGTTTTTATTTAATTAATAGAGCTCCAAAAATTTGTACTACACATGTTTTCAAGATCTGGCTTAGTACACAAACTTAAATCAATCAGGAGGCTCATACCTATTGCAGATACATCTATATGGCAAGTGCAAATTTAAGAGCGTGTGGACACAATACCAGTATGGACACAATAATATAATCTTCATGAAAGAAATTTTCATATGGGTGCCAGTGAAAAAACTGTCAAAATCAGACAAAAATATATTTCAATTCTTATTTTTTGCCTCTTTGACATTTTACACAAAAAATCATAAGCATCAGAGAAATTTCATTTCACTACTTTGAAAACAACTTTTCAAGAGAAATACAACAAAAGAGTGTATCTATCCCCCAGCTTGATTTCATAATATCTTTGCCTTGAATTATTTTTTTAAAAAATTGGCCAAAAAAATTATTGCAAAAGAAATCAACGAAAGTCCCAATCAAATTACCTCCCCTTCCTGGTTTCAGACAATAATTATATCCCTTCATGCACATCTCCAAATAGTGTTCTTCCTTTGTGTAAAGTTTCATCAAAATCCTTCCGGTGGTTTCAGAGTAGTTGTGCGTACCAGGTAACAAATACATGGGGAATCGGAGAAAAGTCAGTCATATTATCTCCACTTCCTGGTTTCAAACAATAATTATATTCCTTCATGCACATCTCCATATAGTGTCCTTTCTTTGTGTAAAGTTTCATCAAAATCCTTCCAGTGGTTTCAGAGTAGTTGTGCTTACAAGGTGACCAATACATAAGGAATCAAGGAAAAGTCAGTCAAATTATCTCCCCATCCTGGTTTCAGACAATAATTATATTCCTTCATGCACATCCCCATATAGTGTCCTTTCTTTGTGTAAAGTTTCATCAAAATCCTTCAAGTTGTTTAAGAGGAGTTGCGCTTATGAAGTAACTCATACATAGGAAATCAAAGAAAAGTCAAAGTCAAATTATCTCCCCTTCCTGGTTTCAGACAATAATAATATTCCTTCATGCACATCTCCATATAGTGTCCTTCCTTTGTATAAAGTTTCATCGAAGTCCTTCCAGTGGTTTAAGAGGAGTTGCACTTACGAAAAGTGTGGATGAATGGACAGACAAATAGACAAGGTGATTCCTGTATACCCTCCAAACTTTGCTTGTGGGGGGGTGGGGGGGGAGTATAAAAAAAAAATCTTTAATAATGGGTAATTTAACCATTGTATTTCTACCTTGCTGTTTTTTTTTAATCACAATTGTATTTGAGTGTTGTAAAAATTGTATCTCGGGGAATTTTATCCAAATGGTTTGAATACACTACCTATATGATACCACTGTTAAATTAGCTAGTGATATATTGACATTAAGGTAAACAATATATCAGATTCTCAGATGATTTCTTATTCCGTAATTTTATTGTAGTATAAAAATTCATCTTTAGACAATATGCAAAATGGAATGAACTAAAGGCTCAGAAGCTGAGCTTCTATTGCTCAGGCCATCCTTAAAGTGAAACTACACCTTTTTTCCATAATTACATATGTGGTAAAGAATGTTATTCTATATCAATCGGTGAAAACCCGACCTCGATCTGTTAAGTGGTTTTAGAGAAATATGAGTTTTTTGTATTTGATTTTTGTCAAAGCTGGATCACTTCCAGTATCTCAATACGTCATAGATACTTTAACCACGTGCTTATCACATGATTGCTTTTAAACCGTTTGATTGGACAAAAATTTCGTATCAAACCATACTGTTAAAGATCACTACGATGTACCAACTATTGCAATTGTAAGTGTGCATTCAAAATACAGTTACAAAAACAATTTCGTTTTTTATTCCCTTTTGTATATTATTCATTTACTTTTTTTTAAATATCCAGAAAAGACAATGATGCATCCGAAATGTCTACAAAATCCCAATTTAATGTGTTTTTCTTGGCCTGTATTTATTGAACAAAAGATGGAATATGTTGCCATAAAACAATTACACAAAAATGTAACAAAAACAACTGGATAACATTTCTGATATCACCTCGGGCATTTGAAACCTTTGATGTAGACGGTCACCAATAGTTGTTTATTGCTACTTTCGTTAATTGAATAATTGGTCACATGTCACCTTGTAGGTGTGAAAAACATTGATGATTTGAGAGAAATCATTTACCTGAGATGTTACTGAATAAAATGAAATACACAGCGTGTCGATGCAAAGAGAAAATAAATAAATAAATAAATAAAACTTGATAGAAGTATTAAAATAGATATGAACAATAAGAAAAAGAAGGGAAACGGGGAATGTGTCAAAGAGACAACGACCCTAAGGGGAGCAATAACAACTCAAAGCCACCATAAGATCTTCAATGAACAGTAAGCTTATTTTCAACATTCCATTTTAAATCAAAATTTCCTTGAATAAATAAAAAGTCAGACCACAAGATTAAATTAAAATCTATCAATTTAGTCATGTTTTGTTTGCAAGTTGGCACAATAGTTTCTAGTGGAACACAGGGACTTGCTCCCAGCCTAGAAAAAAAATGTTTACTATCAAATATGATATGCATTTTGATCGCCTACTTATGTGTATTCATTTTATTTTCTTTTATTTTATTTTTTTACATCCACAGTTAAAGTTAACAAAGACAACGTATTATAGCTTCTCCAATACCTTAAGATTTGTGAATTATTTCTCAGAAACGATAAACATCATCCTTAGTTGTGTACTCAAACGTTTGATAATTGGTCATGTGTCACCTGGCAGACAAACAAGATGTAAAAAAAGACAGCACACCGATTTAATGACAATTCAATAAATCTCTTTTATTTAGGGGACAACCATTTGATTTTCAGGGGAGGGCTTGGGCAATTTCAACCTAGAAAATTTATTTATTTTCACAAAAATCTCGAACAAATTTTTATTTTCACCAAATGTCACATCGAATTATTTATTTGCATTTGCAACAAATAATCTATTGAGCAAATCAAAATTTAAATTTTTAAAATGTTCAACCCCCTGAATCAAAAGTAATTTAATGACCATCGTTGACATGAAAGGCGAAGAATTAGTGCATATTTTCCAAACATTCCACCCAAATGGATGTACTTTGAAATGATATTCTTGCAAGCTATGCATTACACACCAACAGATTGTTTTAAACTGGAACATGACTCGTAATTTTATTGGACATAAGATACCAGTTTGCGCCAAAATTGTTAGCTGCTTCGACCTCTTATCACTTTCTTTGTGAGTCAATGAACACTGTAGACATCATCAGTGTCAGCTCTTACATTTCTTACTTTTTCATTTCATTTAATATTGATGGTATCCAGGCATTTTTTTACCTGCCGATCACCAGGACAGCTGTTTAATAAATTTTGTTTACGTGTTTAACTTTACAAGCAAAATTTTCACTCAGTCGGCTTTTGCCTAAGAAATCCCCGCGATCGGCAAATTATGATGTTGTACACACACTACGTGGACAAAAATATATTCTTATGGAAGATTGTCCTACCAAAATATGCAATAAATATTACCATAGACTTATTATAAGTCTATGATATTACATACAGAATTGGTTCTTACGGACATTATTAATACATGCTTGTTCCAGGGAAGGTCAATGCTTATAATAATTTTTCCTTGCGAAAAAAGTCCACAGGAATGAAATCTCAGGAACACACTTCAAATGTGTATGGACTTATAAATTGTCCATCAGAATTACCTGGACTGCCAAAAGACACCTGTTGTATATTCCAGGGACTATATATACATGTAGTTCCTTTATATTCCGTTCAATCATCAGCAGGTGACCTACACAACATGCAGGGATGGCTCTGGCTTCTGAATATCTGTCGCCAGAAAAATCGCCAACTTGTATTTTTTGTCGCCAATTACAAAAATTTGTCGCCAATTAGGGAGCATCCAATTGTTTTCTAGTTTGGACAATAGACTTTTGTGTTCCTTCTTCCACACTAAAAGAATAGTTCCATTTTGATTGATTATTGTTTTGTATTCTTTTGTTTTGATGGCACAAATTCTTTTATCATTTACATGCTTTGCTGTTTCAGTTTGAATCGTATGCTTAACATTCCTTGTTTGCTGCCTTTAGCGGGTACTATTTTCAAACATTTCAGTTATGTCCTTCAAAGTTGTTAATGTTTCATCTGCAGACAGATGATTTTATTCCCCTTACAATGAGGATTTTTTTTAAATCTTTTTCTTCTTCATCATTTACATGCTTTATTGACTCGCTTCATTTTCCTTGATTACTGTTTTTTAGCAAAGAGTGAATACTTTACTGTCACTACAAATTCAGTAAAAAAGCCATGTCATTACAAGCTTTTAAACGAGTCAATGACAGTTGTATTTCCCCCATCTGAGGGAGATTAGATAAAAGTTTGTTGCATGCAATTCTGCTAGTCAAGTTTCAAATAAATAGTTTTTCTTTCAATAGGTCAATAAAAGTATTAAACAAAAATTGAATTTGCAATTATTTTAATAAAGTTTGTCAAACTTCAATATTATCCCTTAAAATTAGTTCAATTTTTTTATTTTATAAGACTTGATATACAATTTATAGTAAAAAGTAACACTCAAAGCCTCTTTAATTTCGTTTTCGCAACATAGAAAAGGGGAAGTAACTCAACTTCATAATTGCATAATCTAATCCGTTTGTTTTCGTGAACATTTATGAAAATAAGAAGTGATATTAAACGAAAAAAAAAAAATGAAAAGTATAAAATTTTAGTGTATAATAATACTCTTTCAATTCCTTTGAATCCTTTGATTGGGCTTGTATCTGTCACAAGTCATTTTGGCACGTGCACAGGTAAATAAACAGGTAATGCAATCAACAGATGACCGGAAATAATCAATGGACTGCAAAGTTGTTGCCAGAGGCTATGAATTGACATTTAATTATTACCTATGATTATTTTAACAACAAAAATCATGAAAGGTTTCAACTAAGAAGGGTAAAAATTGGATAATACCGGCAAGTTGATTTGAAAAACGTTGTCGCCAAAAAAATCGCCAGGAACGATTTTTTGTCGCCAGAATGAAAATAAAATCGCAAATTGCGACATTGGCGAAGCCCAGCGCGAACCCTGCAACATGTCTCGTGCCTGCGTGTGGCTATTTGGAACACAATATACAATCTTGTCATCTGACACAATTAACAATCGTTTGAAACAAATCAGTCTGTTTTTATTAAAATAGACGAAACTATGTCTGGATCTGGTGAAATATGCATGCATTAGGATTGATTCTGTCAAATCAAATTTATTACTAAAGAGAGATATAAGTTTTATATTTCTCTGACTAAAACGAGGAAAATATATATATTGAAAATACTCTACTTGGCTTAAAAAAATATCATGTTATTTGACATAATTGTGTAGTCGAAATACCGTCTAACTGGCCATTGCAGTTTATTTCTTTTTCTATACATTACCGTTATTAGTAACTCATTCCTGACCGTTCGTCGATCTGTTCAAAATGGCTGTCCCCACAACGATAAAATTTCAATTTTGCATTCGCTTTTAGTACTTTATCTTTTAAAATATTATATTGATATTGGAGTATTATGAGTATTTAATGCATAAAGAACAACATATCAAATTTTCATTTTTGAGTGTAGTTTCACTTTAACAAAATGTTTGTTTGCTGTTTATTGACTACCAATTTTGGATACAAGTAGGGAGGTAGTTGGATTATTTTTTTTTCCTTGAAAGCCCTCAAAAAGGGGTTCATTTTAAAGAAAATGTGCTAAAAATATTTTTTTTTTTTCTGGGAAATATCAATACATTTTTTTGAGTATGTAGGATTTTTATGAGTATGTTGATAAACAGCAAACAAACAATTTTAAAAGAATAGCCTCACCAAGCAGAATACGTCTATACAAATCCTATATTTAATTATTTTCTATATAATTGACAATGCATTTGGAGACATGGTCCTCACAAAAGCATCACTGAATGATATGTGTTGGTGTAAAAATGAAAACGAACATTTTCATCTTGATTCATGTTTTCCTGCATTTGAAATTACCTATTTTGGCTTTATCCTAGATTAAGTAACTGACAGTGTGATAGGTTTTGTTAACAGAGCATAGTATACTTACCCTTCCATTGCACCTAATGTCAGTTTTATGGGAGTGCCTTAGTTTTAAATGTTGTGTTGTTATTTCCAGGTTCTGTTGTTGTCTAATGTCATTTTTTCTCTGCTTTCCTGTTTCTGCAATACCACATTCTTTGTTCCTTAGGTATTTTACTGCTATTGGCTCCCTCTTTAAAATGAAATTTTCAATTCTGAATTCTCTATGAGGTATCATTTTTCTGTCGTACAGAATAAATATTTCTCCCTTTCTCAGCAGTTGGTTAAATGTGCACACAACTTTTTACCAACAGGCATTGATTAAATATCAGCAAAAGATTTCCCACCATTTTAGGTTTTTTTGTGTTTTTCACACATTTCATGGAACAAAAATATTTTCATTCAGTTAGGTCGCGAGTTAAAATATTTCTTGAGTCTCGATAGTAAAATTTTGATTTTAACATGCTAACTAAAGCTCACATGTTGAAAATCTAAACAAGAGCTCTCGCCAAATGGCAACCAGGTATACCCCCACTAATTGAACCCTGGATCAATGATGCACTAAATTTTGTAATTAAGTCCAATTTTCGTCAAACTGGAAGAATGCATCAGACAGGACTCAAAATAGGATGTTCCTTATGCATACAAATTTTAAAATCAATCCCTCTTGTTGAAGCTGCGAAAAATGCAACAAAAAATTCATGTTTTCACTACATTTTGTGACAAAGTCCACATTTTGTTAAACAGGAAGTACACGTCCGACAGGACTCAAAATAGAACGTTCCTTACAACTAACCATATAGAGGCTGCATACCAATTTTTAAAATCAATCCCTCTTGTAGAAGCTGAGAAAAATGCCATAAAAAAATCATGTTTTCACTACATTTCGTGACAAAGAGCACATTTTGTCAAACAGGAAGTACACATCGGACAGGACTCAAAATAAGACATTCCTTACAACTAACCATATAGAGGCTGCATACCAATTTTGAAATCAACCCCTATTGTAGAAGCTGAGAAAAATGTGACGAAAAATTCTGTGACAAAGTCCACATTTTGTTAAACAGGAAGTACACGTCTGACAGGACTCAAAATATAACGTTCCTTACAACTAACCATATAGAGGCTGCATACCAATTTTATAATCAACCTCTCTTGTAGAAGCTGAGAAAAATGCGACAAAAAAATTCATGTTTTCACTACAATTTGTGACTAAGTCCACATTTTGTCAAACAGGAAGTACACATCGGACAGGACTCAAAATAAGACATTCCTTACAACTAACCATATAGAGGCTGCATACCAATTTTGAAATCAATCCCTCTTGTAGAAGCTGAGAAAATGTGACGAAAAATTCATGTTTTCACTACAGTTTGTAACAAAGTCCACATTTTATCAAACAGGAAGTACACATCGGACAGGACTCAAAATAAGACTTTCCTTACAACTAACCATATAGAGGCTGCATACCAATTTTGAAAGCAATCCCTCTTGTAGAAGCTGAGAAAAATGCGACGAAATTTTTTTCCGGACACACTGACGAATGAAACGAATAGACGGACGAAAGGAAGGACAAGGTGAATGCAGTATACCCCCCTCTCTATAGAGTGGGGGTATAATATCTCAAATCAAGAAACATTTTTAATTCACTCCTACCTGAACAAGAAACTGTATTTCTCATTGCAATCTTTACATACAATGAATCTAAAATATAAATAATATCATGATTGTTACTTGTTTTACCATCCTACCTTGTGTAAAGAAATAAACTCTTGTGCCATCTCCTCGAACATAGAAATTTTCTGCCAAGCATCTACCTACAATGTGCAGTACAAATTATGGAGATTTTTTCAGACAGGGATGTCAGTGTTGGTAAAATTGCAGTGCATCTTCCTTATCTTGTCATGCACTGTTAGTACTTTCTACATATAGAATAATGGTAGTTTTGAAGGTCGAGACAGAAAATATCACTGTATCACGATACTATGATACTAGTGATATTTTCTGTCGAGACCTTCAAAACTATCATTATTGTTTTTATCGGCAACGTCATAAGAGCCATGACGTCATATTCGTGATGTCATTGCCTGATATTTTCTTGTATCAGGTCAGTACGGAGATACTGACAATTATCAGTCAGTAAGATCAAAGAGAAAAATGTACATGTTGCCGATAATTTATCTTTGTGGCATTTGTATTATGTTCTGTTTGTTTTGTCAATGTTTACCTTGTATCTCTGTGTGTATTCTTTATATTGTCATGTGTCCTGAATTTATGATGTTTTGGTTGTTGCTTTGGTATTCATTTGGAAATTTTTTCTTAATTATGCAAAACTTGCTTTGTACAATAAAAGAATGATTTACATAAATGAGGGTAATACAATACGCCCCTCCCAAATTTTCGTTGCAGGGACATAAAAAGTTTTGTAAAATATGCCATAGTGCAAGAATGTTTGCTAAGAATTTGATTTTTCTTTGGTAGTGTGACAGTGTTTTACCAGTAGACAAGCTTCCTTGAGCTAGCTTGCAGCTTAGAGGCGAGCACTCTTTGACCCATCTTTCTAAAGTACTATAGTGCCTCTCTACATTTCATGACATATGTGCTGTTGTACCTACAGACAAAGCTTCTAATAACATCATCTTTGTATGCAAAGCACAATATTACAACTGCCTCATCAAAGAACTAGGCATTGATCATAATACATTAACTGATACATACAAAAAAGTTTCATTTGAAAAGATGAAATCCTTTCTAATCATAGGTTTTTCATGTTCTCCTTGAATATACATACTAAAAATAAGAATTAAGATAGTCTTCACGAAATGCATCGGTGCGACGGACAAAACAGACATTTTGGCAGGAGGACCGATAAAAAATTTCAATGTGCCGGTCCAAATGTCCGACATTGTTCTTGGGCTAAAGCACTGGAAACGATGTTTCAGGGTGCAAAAAAGGGCTATGCAAAGCACAGCATGAAACGACCGCACCATGTTGACCACTGAAATTTGAAAAAGTGTAATTTAGAGCAAATTTGGACACAGTAAAAAGATTGACACAATAATTAGATGGACACAAAAAAGCTTGATACAGTAATAAGCTGGGTCCAAAATAGTAAAAATAAAGCTTACTTAACATGAAAGTTTACGCCGCCGCCACCACCGCCATAATTTGTACGCATATGTCTCGCTTTCCGCGCCTTTCGTTGCGGGTGAGACAAAAATTGCAATTCTGGTCCCTTTGACCCCTTATAGCTCAGAAATGGGTGGGGCCAAAAACTAAAGGAAAAAAAAGTTTCTCAAGAATGTTCTAAGAAACATTATACTAAAATTTGAAAACAATCTCTCTACTAGAACCAAAGTTATGGTGTCAACAGACATGAAAATACCTAATTTAACCCCTTTTTGGCCCCTTTTTTGCCTCTTTTTCAAAAATGGGTGGGGCAGGGAACCAGACGTCGTAGCCAGTGCCATTCCATAATACGACCACAAAATTTTTTTGGTCGTATAAAAATTACAATCATCTGGTAGGTTCGAGACTTTATTTTGTTATCGCTAACATTTCCTGACAGGAATCTTTCGTCAAATTGATACAGTTGCGGTAAAATTGACTACCAATAAGTTGAAAACATTCCAAACATTAATAAACTGTTATCGGAAAAAACATAATGATTTTCCGAAAATCTTCAATAATAGGAAATGTGTGGAAACTTTTGGTCTGATGACGGTTTGGTCAATCCGATATGCCATAAAAGACAGCCGGACCAAATGTCCAACAAACCTATATTGGGTACCAAAATTACACAAAAATCCATGTAAAGAAAGATACATTGCAGGACCTTCATCTTGCTCAATTACTGAATTGTCTATTCAACTAAGATTTTGTCTGCTGTCAAAGACAGGCATCAAGCATACTGTGAAACTATTCATGCCTGTACATGCTGAAGTGACATACATGTAAATAATACCAATATGTGGATACTTAACAATTCAAAAGATTTATTGGAAAATCTTATATCCCATTTATTTTTTCAAAACCATTCTCTCAAAACATTTGATTTTTCCACACTGTATACCCAGCTGCCTCATTATAAACTCAAATCACAAATCATAGGTATCATTCAAAAAGCCTTTGCTGATTCAAAAAAATATTGTAGAATTAAATTATAAATCCACATTTCATCAAAAACCAATTTAAAAGGAAAAGTATGCAATGATAAAAAATTGGTGCACAGTATACTTGATTTTCTAATTGATAATATATTTTAAAATTATGGAGGTGCTATTTATCAACAGCAAGTTGGCATACCAATGGGCATTAATTGTGCTGCTCTACTTCAAAGTTTTTATATTCTATAGAGACTCAATTTCTTCAGTTTCTCGTACAAGATCATAAAATAAAAGATGCTAGATCCTTCAATCTCACTTGTAGATATACTGATGATGTTCTTTCCATCAATAACGCATCTTATGCTTAATGGATTCCAGTAATATATCCACCAGAACTAGATGTAAAGGAAACGACAAAAACCACTAGATCTACATCTTTTTGGGACTAACTTCTCAAATTTGACAAAAATGGTCATCTCGGTACTGAAATTTATGACAAAAGGGACGATTTTAATTTCAAAATTATCAATTTCCCAAACCAGGACAGTTATATTCCAGATTCTCCAGCTTTGTATGTGCACCAGTTGATTCCTCATGCAAGAGCTAGCAAAAATTATACAGACTTTCTCACTTAGACATGGTTATCTACGTGACCACCCTATTAATCAAGGCTTCCAAAAGCTTGTCTCATAAGATCATTAAAAAAATCTTTAATAGATATCAGTCCTTAGTGGAAAAATTTGGAGTTTCAGTACAAACTCTGATTCACGGCTCTTTTTTTACTTATAACTGGGATGATCATTTCTTATTAACTGTCTACAATCTTTCAATAGCAATTGCTGTTGAATTGCTACCGGACACTATGGCAATGGAAGGGGAGATTTGGCTAGTCATAAACCGGTTTAACCCATCATTTCTTATGAAATGCCTATACCAAGTCAGGACCATTGCAGTTGACAATTTTCCAATGGTTTCCACCTGGTTTGTCTTTTTGTCTCTTGACAATTCTGTTCAGTAATTTTGTTATTACCCCCATTTATGTTTTGTGAATTTCTAAGGTAGTGGTCAAAGAATTAGTAGTCTACCTGTATTGGGTTTTATTACTATGTTTATTATGATTAAAACTACAACAAGAACTTAAATAAAATTGAAAAGCAAACAAATTTCAAGTGATGTTTAGTAAGGACAAATTTTGAAAAAGACAAGAGTATACATGTATATGTAATAGTAGACTACCTGGAATTTACCATCTTTTACAATAATGTCAAGAGTATCCCAAATACACATTTTGAAGAGGATACCATGTTACTTGCTGTTCAACAGGTAAAAAATCATAGCTTAACACTCCCGACCATATATTAATTTGTTTTAATAGTAAGATGTACATTGTATTATACTCCAAATAACATTTATTCGGTAAATATTGCAACTAACGATTTCAAAGTGCACACTGTTTACATTTTATAAATGGGCAGAAATATGTCATATGACAATCTTGATTCTGATAGGCTGTCTACTCCAGACAGCAGCAACACTTTTTTGCCATAGGTAAGTTAAAGGAGAAGGATAGAATCGGATACGGAGTGGGATTGAATTATTTGAGTTATATGATATCTACCATAATCTCTTAACAACTCCTTACCAGCTGTGCCATATTATACATGTATCTGCAATAATTTCTAAATAATCCCTTACCCTCTTTGAATCTAAGCTGTGCCATATCATATCTACCATAGTCTCTAAACAAAATAGTGCCACCAGGTTTCAGGTATCCGGCCAATCTGTTCATTACAAACTGCATTCTAAAGAATAAATTATATTTAGAAAATTTCAGAGAAGAAGAAAATATACTATATATATTTGCATGGTCTAACTTTGCACCAGCATTACCAATTGTTTCACTTTGTGACAAATAACATTTCTGGAATTTTTATAATTTACTAGAATAAGAGTGTGGGAACAGTTTATTCATTGGTAGACATACTCATTAACAAACATCAGAATGCAGACTGCCTTTAAACCCTATAGGGCGATTATAGTCACCTGAAAGTGAATAAAAACAAGAGGCTCAGATACTGAGCCTGAATCGCTCACCTGACAAAATGCTTAGAGCAGGTGATGAAAGTGATGTTTATCCCATAGGATCCTATATTAAAATATGTTCTGTGCTGGAGGTCTTGTTTTTTATCAGATCATTACAAAATAAGCAATCTTAGTTTGACTGAATTTGCTTCAATAATTTAAGAACATGTAATGAAAAAAATGATTTAATATATGTGTACCATTCTGATCCAAGTTCGATGTTGGGAGCTATTTTCTTTGTCGGATCCCAACAAAATGAGAAATCTTTGTAAAGGACCTTCCATACATAATTTCTGAAAAGTTTGCTTGAATTTGCTTCAATAGTTTCAGTGCAGATGTTGAAAATGATGTTATTCCCATAGGGCAAATGTTAAACTATGTGCCATGCTGGCAGCCATGTTTTTGTCGAATCGGAATAAAATGAGCAACATTTGTAAAGTACCTTTTGTAGATCATTCCTGTAAAGTTTGGTTGAATCTGCTTCAGCAGTATCAGAGGAGTTGATGAAAATGTGATTTTTCCCATAGGATCCTATGTTAAACCTTAGTTCCACGCTGGCAAATGTTTTTTATCGGATCAGAAAAAAATGAGCAATCTTTGTAAGGGACCTTCCAGACATCAATCCTGTAAAGTTTGGTTGAATTTGCTTCAGTGGTTTCAGAGGAGAAGATGAAAATAAAAATATGATTTCTCTCATAGGATCCTATGTTAAACCTAAGTTCCGCGTTGGCAGCCATGTTTTTTATCAGATCACAAAGAAATGAGCAATCCTTGTAAGGGACCTTCAATACATCATTCTTGTAAAGTTAGGTTGAATTTGCTTTAGTGGTTTCAGAGGAGAAGATGAAAATGTGAATTTCCCATAGGGCCAATGTTAAAATAAGTTCCATGCTGGTGCCCATGTTTTTTGTCGAATCCGAAAAAAATGAGCAATCTTTGTAAAGGACCTTTAGTGCATCAATCCTGTAAAGTTATGTTGAATTTGCTACAGCAATTTCAGTTGATGAAAATGTGATTTTTCCCATAGGGTCCTATGTTAAACCTAAGTTCCGTGCTGGCAGCCATATTTTTTATCGGATCGGAACAAAATGAGCTATCTTTGTAAGGGACCTTCCATACATCCTTTCTGTAAAGTTAGGTTGAATTTGCTTCAGTGGTTTCAGAGAAAGAGATGAAAATGTGAATTTCCCATAGGGCCAATGTTAAACTAAGTTCCGTGCTGGCGGCCATGTTTTTTGTCGAATCTGAAAAAAATGAGCAATCTTTGTAGAGGACCTTTAGTGCATCAATCATGTAATGTTATGTTGAATTTGCTTCAGCAGTTTCAGAGGAGTTGATGAAAATGTGATTTTTCCCATAGGGCCCTATGTTAAACCTAAGTTGCGCTCTGGCGGCCATGTTTTTTATCGGATCAAAACAAAATGAGCTACCTTTGTAAGGAACCTTCCATACATCATTCCTGTAAAGTTTGGTTGAATTTGCTTCAGTGGTTTCAGAGGAGAAGATGAAAATGTGAATTTCCCATAGGGCCAATGTTAAACTAAGTTCAGTGCTGGCGGCCATGTTTTTTGTCGAATCTGAAAAAAATTAGCAATCTTCGTAGAGGACCTTTAGTGCATCAATCATGTAAAGTTATGTTGAATTTGCTTCAGCAGTTTCAGAGGAGTTGATGAAAATGTGATTTTTCCCATAGGGTCCAATGTTAAACCTTAGTTCCGTGCTGGCAGCCAT
>MJUU01062651.1:66127-83637 GCA_002080025.1 Modiolus philippinarum
TGAATTTCCCATAGGGCCAATGTTAAACTAAGTATCGTGCTGGCGGCCATGTTTTTTGTCGAATCGGAATAAAATGAGCAATCTTTGTAAAGGACCATTAGCACATCAATCCTGTAAAGGTATGTTGAATTTGCTACAGCAATTTCAGTTGATGAAAATGTGATTTTTCCCATAGGGTCCTATGTTAATCCTAAGTTCCGTGCTGGCAGCCATATTTTTTATCGGATCGGAAAAAAATGAGCTATCTTTGTAAGGGACCTTCCATACATCCTTTCTGTAAAGTTAGGTTGAATTTGCTTCAGTGGTTTCAGAGGAAGAGATGAAAATGTGAACTTCCCATAGGGCCAATGTTAAACTAAGTTCAGTGCTGGCGGCCATGTTTTTTGTCGAATCTGAAAAAAATGAGCAATCTTTGTAGAGGACCTTTAGTGCATCAATCATGTAAAGTTATGTTGAATTTGCTTCAGCAGTTTCAGAGGAGTTGATGAAAATGTGATTTTTCCCATAGGGCCCTATGTTAAACCTAAGCTGCGCCCTGGCGGCCATGTTTTTTATCGGATCAAAACAAAATGAGCTACCTTGTAAGGAACCTTCCATACATCATTCCTGTAAAGTTTGGTTGAATTTGCTTCAGTGGTTTCAGAGGAGAAGATGAAAATTTGAATTTCCCATAGGGCCAATGTTAAACTAAGTTCAGTGCTGGGGGCCATGTTTTTTGTTGAATCGGAATAAAATGAGCATTCTTTGTAAAGGACCATTAGCACATCAATCCTGTAAAGGTATGTTGAATTTGCTACAGCAATTTCAGTTGATGAAAATGTGATTTTTCCCATAGGGTCCTATGTTAAACCTAAGTTCCGTGCTGGCAGCCATATTTTTTATCGGATCGGAACAAAATGAGCTATCTTTGTAAGGGACCTTCCATACATCCTTTCTGTAAAGTAAGGTTAAATTTGCTTCAGTGGTTTCAGAGGAAGAGATGAAAATGTGAATTTCCCATAGGGCCAATGTTAAACTAAGTTCCGTCCTGGCGGCCATGTTTTTTGTCGAATCTGAAAAAAATGAGCAATCTTTGTAGAGGACCTTTAGAGCATCAATCATGTAAAGTTATGTTGAATTTGCTTCAGCAGTTTCAGAGGAGTTGATGAAAATGTGATTTTTCCCATAGGGCCCTATTTTAAACCTAAGTTGCGCCCTGGCCGCCATGTTTTTTATCAGATCAAAACAAAATGAGCTATCTTTGTAAGGAACCTTCCATACATCATTCCTGTAAAGGTTGGTTGAATTTGCTTCAGTGGTTTCAGAGGAGAAGATGAAAATTTGAATTTCCCATAGGGCCAATGTTAAACTAAGGCTAAAAAAAAAAATAAGCTAGGTTCTCAGGCACCGCCGCATCCCCTTAAAGCCGCCGCCGAAAAAAAAATCCGGATTTGTATGTACGAGTCTTTATTTACTAGATCTGAAGCCTTTTCTAAAAGTATTGAATGAAAAAAGGCTCAAACACAACAAAATTTGAAGAAAAATAACATCGTTTCATCAATCAGGAAGTTTAAGTAAGATGGAAAAATCGGAACGGATTCGGTGCGGACCGTCATATCCGTGTTTATTTTACATTTAATTTGATGTTTCTGTGTCTTCCATTCCCTATTAAATGTTGTGGAATGTAATAATTAGTCACTTAATCCTTTGATTTGACAACTTTATCACGTTAAATGTTGTCAGAGGCAATATGATATAAATAGCTCATTTTAAAAAAAAATCAACACTTTACCGATCTCGTGGTTTGTTGACAGTAATGGCGGCTAACATAAATATTCGTGTTCAGACATCAAAATAGCATATTTTGGAGGAAAGACCCTATTTTTGATAACTGTAAGGCACTTTGCAATTTAATCCAACATATTTAATTACATCCACAATGTTAAGAACAGCAACATTTATGGATTCTTCATATTTTTGACTGCTAGATTTATTGCAAAGCCTTCCTATTTGGAGCTTCATCATGAACCTGTATAAAGTTCCACAACGGTTGGAATATAAAAAGACATATAACATAGATGAAATGTTTATCAAAGGAAGCAGTATATTTGGTGAAATGCTTGTCAAAAATATTCTTTCAGTGAATCCAACCAAAAAAAAAAAAAAAAAAAAAAAAAGCCTCCCTCCCTCATCAATTTTTCCAAAAAGTGGCCTGAGAACCTAGCCATTTTTTTTGTATGGCCTAAGTTCCGTGCTGGCGGCCATGTTTTTTGTCGAATCGGAATAAAAATGAGCAATCTTTGTAAAAGACCTTTAGTGCATCAATCCTGTAAAGTTATGTTGAATTTGCTTCAGCAGTTTCAGAGGAGTTGATGAAAATGTGAAAAGTTAACAGACGGACGACGAACGGACGAGGGACGACGGACGGACGACGGACGACGGACGCCAAGTGATGGCAATAGCTCACACTGACCCTTTGGGTCAGGTGAGCCAAAAACATTG
Organism: Modiolus philippinarum; assembly: GCA_002080025.1. Lineage (NCBI taxonomy): Eukaryota > Metazoa > Mollusca > Bivalvia > Mytilida > Modiolidae > Modiolus > Modiolus philippinarum. Next base: position 68,609 of record MJUU01062651.1, read on the forward strand.
TAATAAGGAATTACATTTGCGGATTATCTCACATGGTTAAAGGGGGGGATCATATTAGTAGCATATCAAACCCCTTCTTTTTTTTCACAAGCAATTTATTTCCTCTAAATTAGCATTTTGGATTAGTGTGAAAGAAAACACTGTAAACGTATTAATTTTTGCGGATGCTTATTTTTCAGTGTATGAAACATTGACATATTTTCACGATTTTCAATGTTAAAAAAACTTTTTCTACATGCATTCCAGAGCCAACCACGAAAATACCAAAAATTAGTACACCGCGAAAATTAATACTTTACATTATTGCACAATTACATGACTGCAAACTTATATCTCGCCTGTTGTTAACTTAAATTAAAGTATAAACGATGGTGAATATAACCTACAGCGAAATGATTCAAGGTAGGAACTCATGAAAATAAGTTAAGATCTGCTTGTTTCCAGTATCTACCCATTGACCATATATAGCTAACTTGATAAAGGGATATAATCCACAAATGTTTCTCATTTGAGGAGCAAATGATGTCACTCTTAGTTTCATAGGAGTTAACACTGTGAGTGCCTTGATTTTGAATGTTGTGTTTTCTATTTCTGTGCTTTGTAGCTGTCTAACATCAATGTTTTCTGTGTTCTTGTTTTGGCCATGTCTTTGGACTTTGATTTTTGTAATTACCACTCCTTTTTTCCTTCGGTATTCTACTGCTGAAGTTTCTAAATGAGATTATATTCTGAAAAAAATAAAGGGCTACGCCGAGCACAGCATGATACGACCGCAGTATGTCGACCACTGAAATTTAGTAGTTTAAAGTGAATATGGACACAGTAAAGTGCTTGACTCAATAATTAAATGGACACAAAAAGAAGCTTGACACAGTAATTAGCTGGACACAAACTACGGAAAAAATCAACCCTTTTGATCACTTATTGATGAAAAAAAATAAGAACTACGCCAAATCTGTCGACATACTGCTGAAAGCTTAGATCAAGAGGAATCCAAAGAAAAAAATCCCATTGAAATCCAATGAAAAATAAAGATTTGACATATTTAGAAAAATTGCATTTTTGGCCCCTTTGACCACTTGTAGCTCGGAAACGGTAAGACCTACACAAAATCTGTTGGCATACTACTTAAAGCTTAGATCAAGAGGAATCCAAAGAAAAAAATCCCATCGAAATCCGATGAAAAATAAAGATTTGACATATTTAGAAAAAATTGCAGTGTTAGCCCATTTGACCCCTTGTAACTAGAAACGGTAAGATCTATGCCTAATCCGTTCACATAATGCTGAAAGCTTAGATCAAGAGAAATCCAAAGAAAAAAATCCCATTGAAATCCGATGAAAAATAAAAATTCTACATTATCTGCAAATTCGCAATTTTGGCCCCGTTCGGCCCCTCATAGCTTGGAAAGGAAACAAGTTATCAAAAATCTAATGGCTGAGCGCCTTATTAATTTTTCACAAGGAATCCATTAAAAAAAACTGCATCAAAATCGGACTTAAAATGAAAAATTCATTTTTTTTGCGATTTGCCCCTGTTGGGCCCCATTTATATTGTGAGCGGTACATGCTACGTGAAATCCGTTGGCATACTCCAGATTGGAAATTTCCTCAGGAGCACACTGAAAGAAACCCCATCAAAATCTGATTAATAATAAAGACTCTACAGACAAACATGTGAAAACACCCAATTTAACCCTTTTTGGCCCCTTTTTTAAAAACGGGTGGGGCCACAATGTCCAAAACTAAGCCAAGTCTTCCTTTTGTACCAAAGAACATTATGTTAAAATTTCATAAGGATTGATCTACTGGAACTAAAGTTACTGACCAAAAACTAAAGTGTCTACAGACGACAACGACAACGACGACGACGACGACAGCACCATACCAATATACGACCGCAAAAATTTTTGCGGTCGTATAAAAACTTTATAACAAGCGTGATAATTTTGACTTTCCAATAGTGAACGTCCTATTTTGACCAGTAATTTTCCAAAATCTCCAGCATATTCCGTTTTCATTTCACAACATATTTGCTATTTTCGTGCCTGTTGTTTGTACAGTGATTTTGTCAACAGAGTGAAATTACTGTCTAAAAACTTATACATCAAGTTTATGTTCAATCTCTTTTGCAATTGTTACTACAGAAGTTTAACCATCACGATTTGACAGACTTTTACAATGTTTCTATTTCACAGATGAGAATAGATATATTTGGGTAGATCTAGAGTATATTACTGGACTGACAAACAATGACTGTGACAAAAGATACTTTTCATTGCCAGTGTGACATCTTTCACACGTGGAGTAGATTCTAGAGCATCTGATGATTACCTCAAGTTTTTGTAGGTGTTTACACTGCTTGTGCTATAGTTTTGTGATGTTCTTGTTGTTCATTTTTGTTTGTTTGTTTTTTCTTTGTCATGCTGTCTCAATTCGTGTTGGATATAAATTGCCGCTTTTTTTTTCATTATTTTTAATTTTGGAAATTCCCCTTTCCTCCTTTTAGCTTTTTGGATGGATAAATTCTATGATATGAACAGTTGATTATCAAAATACTTACTTTTCAGGAGAAATTGCTGACAAAACAAAAATTAATATAATAATATCCAATGAATTCTCAGAGAATGGTACTGGTGCGGACTCGTCGGTAATATCACACACAAAAGCAGTACAACGGTCTGGGTTATAATCTTGGTGTTCCTGTCAAAACAAAAATTAATATAATTATATCCAATAAATTCTCAGAGAATGGTACTGGTGCCGACTCGTCGTTGGTAATATCACACACAACGTTCTGGGTTATAATCCTGGTGTTCCTGTCAAAACAAAAATTAATATAATTATATCCAATAAATTCTCAGAGAATGGTACTGGTGCGGACTCGTCGGTAATATCACACACAAAAGCAGTACAATGGTCTGGGTTATAATCTTGGTGTTCCTGTCAAAACGGAAAAAAATAAGAAACTTGATAAAATGCAATAAATGTGAATAATCAGAACTTGGTATAAATTGTTCATCACCTTATTTGACAGTATTTTTTTTTTTTTTGCATTGGAGGTTAATTTTTATGTTTCAACTGGATTCAGAACAGTGCAAGCTAGAGGCTCACCTGACAAAATGCTTCTATGCCATGCATGACCAAAAATGATCATGTTTTTTACCAGTGGGGTAGGGTGTTAGGTATGTTCTCAATTAGCACCCATGTATTTTGTCTGATCCTATTGATATAAGTAATTTTTGCAAAGGACCTTCTATACATTTAGTATAGTTTGCTTTAATTGTTTTGAGAGAAGATGATGAAAAGGATGGTTTTCTCATACTGGGCTCCAATGTTAACCTATGTTCTGCACTTGAGGCAATGTTTTTTGTCGGATTGAATGAAATGTGCAATTTTTGTAAAGTACCTTTAGCCATCATTCCTGTAAAGTTAGGTTGAATTTGCTTCAGTGGGTTCAGAAGAGTAGATGAAAATGTGATTTTCCCATAGGGTCCAATGATAAACCATGTTCCGTGCTGGCCGCCATGTTTTTCATTGGATCGGAACTAAATGAGCAATCTTTTTAAGGACCATTAGTACATCATTCCTGTAAAGTTTGGTTCAATCTGCTTCAGCCTTTTCAGAGCAGAAGATAAAAATGTGATTTTTCCCATAGGGTCCAATGTTAAACCTAAGTTCTGCATTGGTGTCCATGTTTTTTATCGGATCATAACAAAATGAGCAATCTTTGTAAAGGACCTTCCATACATCATTCCTGTAAAGTTTGGTTTAATTTGCTTCAGTGGTTTCAGAGGAGTAGATGGAAATGTGATTTTTCCATGTTCCGTGCTGGCAGCCATGTTTTTGGTCGGATCAGAACGAAATGTGCCATTTTTGTTAAGGACCTTAATTACAACACTCCTGTAAAGTTTGGTCCTGTAAAGTTTGGTTCAATTTGCTTCAGCCTTTTCAGAGCAGAAGATGAAAATTTGATTTTTCCCATAGGGTCCAATGTTAAACCCAAGGTCCGCGCTGGCAGCCATGTTTTTTATCGGATCAGAACGAAATGAGCAATCTTTGTAAAGGACCTTCCATTCATCATTCTTGTAAAGTTTGGTTGAATTTGCTTCAGTGGTTTCAGAGGAGTAGATGAAATTGTGATTTTCCCATAGGGTCCTATGGTAAACCATGTTCTGTGCTGGCTGCCATGTTTTTCATTGGATCGGAATGAAATGAGCAATCTTTGTTAAGGACCTTTAGTACATCAGTCCTATTAAGTTTGGTTCAATTTGCTTCAGCCTTTTCAGAGCAGATGATGAAAATTTGATTTTTCCCATAGGGTCCAATGTTAAATCTATGCTCTGCGTTGGTGGCCATGTTTTTTATTGGATCAGAACAAAATGAGCAATTTTTGTAAAGGACCTTCCATACATCATTCCTGTAAAGTTTGCTTTAATTTGCTTCAGTGGTTTAAGAGAAGTAGATGAAAATGTGATTTTCCATGTTCCGTGCTGGTGGCCATGTTTTTGGTCAGATTGGAACGAAATGTGCCATCTTTGTTAAACACCTTAATTACACCACTCCTGTAAAGTTTGGTCCTGTAAAGTTTGGTTCAATTTGCTTCAGCCTTTTCAGAGCAGAAGATGAAAATTTGACTTTTCCCATAGGGTCCAATGTTAAACCCAAGGTCTGCGCTGGTGGCCATGTTTTTTATCGGATCGGAATGAAATGAGCAATCTTTGTAAAGGACCTTCCATGCATCATTCCTGTAAAGTGTGGTTGAATTGCTTCAGTGGTTTCAGAGGAGAAGATGAATATGTGACTAGAGGCTCAGACACTGAGCCTGAATCGCTCACCTGACAAAGTGCTGAAGCAGGGTTTTTTGATGTTCTGCATGGTGGCCTTGTTTTTTATGTGAATTTCCCATAGAGCGAAAATATACTATGTTCTGTGCTGGCAGCCATGTTTTTAATTGGATCCGAACTAAATGCGCAATCTTTGTTGAGGACCTTCAGTTCATCATTCCTGTAAAGTTTGGTTGAATTTGCTTCACATTTTCAGAGCAGAAGAAGAAAATGTGAATTTTCCCATAGGGTCCAATGTTAAACCTAAGTTCTGCGGTGGCGGCCATGTTTTTAATCGGATTGAAATGAAATGAGCAATCTTTGTGAAAGACCTTCCATACACCATTCCTGTAAAGTTTGGTTGAATTTGCTTCAGTGGTTTCAGAGGAGAAGATGAAAATGTGAATTTCCCAAAGGGCCAATGTTAAACTATGTTCCATGATGGCGGCCATGTTTTTTATCGGATCGGAACGAAATGAGCAATCTTTGTTGAGGACCTTTAGTACATCATTCCTGTAAAGTTTCGTTGCATTTGCTTCAGTGGTTTCAGAGGAGAAGAAGAAAATGTGAATTTTCCCATAGGGCCCAATGTTAAACCTAAGTTCAGCGCTGGCGGCCATGTTTTTTATCAGATCGGAACGAAATGAGCAATCTTTGTAAAGGACCTTCCATACATCATTCCTGTAAAGTTTGGTTGAATTTGCTTCAGTGGTTTCAGAGGAGAAGATGATTATGTGAAAAGTTAACGGATGGACGTCGGACGTCAGACGTCGGACGACGGATGACGGACGCCAAGTGATGGCAATAGCTCACACTGACCCTTTGGGTCAGGTGAGCTAAAAGTAATAATTTTATGTTAAAAGAGGAGTGCTGGAAATCAAAACTAGAGACACAAAAAATACAAACTGAACAACCTAGATGACCCCTAGATGCTTTGTTTTGGGGCGTTTTAACCTGGATATGGGATGTTGTCTCCTTGACATTTACCCCATTTCCTTTCTTTTTCATAACAAAAGCAACTGTATGAAAAAAACTATTAAAGATATGCAGAGGGATATAGAAGCTTTACAGGAGCAAGTTAATGTTAAAAATCAAGCTATCAAACATGTAAAATCTTCATTGGGAGATGCAAATCAAACCATTGAACAGAAAAACCATGAAATAACTAGCCTAAAACTAACAAAAGAGGATAATCCTAATTGTTTCACTGAAGTTCGTAGAACAAAGACAAACTCGGACCAAAAACATGTCAATTTGATAGGAACTTCAAATACTGAAGGAATAGATCAAACAAAAATATCTTCAAAATTTAATGTAGAGAAAATTTATGCATATACTCTTGACCAAACTGAAACAGCAATTGAAACAATTAAACATGCTCCAGATGTTCTTGTCCTACATGTTTTAAGTAATGATATAAAAACCCGTGAAAATGATGATTGTGTAAATCACATGTGTAAAATTCTTGAACAGGCAGAACAAAAATTTTCAGATATTGAAATAAATATTTCACTCCCAACACCAAGAGCAGATTCAGATATTTTGAATAATAAAGCTCAAATGTTAAGTTTAATGATCAAAGACAAACTAAGTGATAAACAAAATGTACATTTTTGTGATAATAGCAATATGGGATACAAAGGAGAAGCAGTTTCAAAATTTTTAAATCCAAAAGATCATTATCACCTATCGAGTAGTGGAATTGCAATGCTGGCAGCAAATATTTGTGACTGCATAGATGAAGTATTTGGATATCCACAACGCTCTACCGGTACATCTTATAGTCCCAACAATAGAGGAAGAAGAAACCCTAAAAATTACAATTACATCAGGCATGATAGGTACTATAATTCACAAAGAGACAATAGACCTGGTAATTCCCCATATACAAATCATCAACCAAGAGACAATAGACTAAGCGATCAGTATGATTTTTACACTAGTAACCGAGGACAGAGGAGAGGATACTACGGCCATGGTCAAAGTTTTCAAGGCTACAGGCGTTAAAATGCCATATATACACATTAAATAAGCCACAATCTAATTATAACTTTTCTTCCCTTTTTTTTTCTTTTCGTGTGTGTTCTTTTATATACATATATATACAAATTTATATAATTCAGTTAAAATGTTTTGGTTTTCTTTTCTTTTTTTCTCATTTCTTTTTATTTTTCTTAATTAATTAAGATGCCAAAGAGAAATGGTTTTAATATCTCTAACATATCATGTTGGAGGTTTAATATACAAAACATACAATAAACTTCAAGATGATAATTTTTTAAGAGAGATTACAAATTATGATGTTACTTTTAATTGAGACACATGTTGGATACAATAATGCTGTAAATATTGAAGGGTTTAAATATTTTTCAGTATTTAGATCACAATCTTCAAACTTCAGATTTTATGGAGGGCTTGGAACATTTATAAAAGATAACATTAGGCCAGGTGTTAAAATTTTACAGAATACTAGTAAAGACTATCAATGGTTGAAATTAGAAAAACAATTTTTTAACCTTACAAATGATATATTTTTCTGTTTAGCCTATATTATACCAAGCACCTCTCGATATCTTGAACAATCAGAAGATGATGTTTTGGACTTGATAGAAAAAGATATAAGTACTAAATTCAAATCAAAAGGAGATGTCATAGTATGTTGTGATATGAATGCACGGTCAGGTTCAGAGCCAGATTTTATTACAAATGATGAATATGATAATTATATACCTTTAAATGATAACTATGTTTATGATGATGTACAAGAATTAAGATGTAGTTATGACCAAAAAGTAGATGCAAGAGGTAAACAATTAGTTGATTTATGTATTACTGCTAACATGAGAATTTTAAACGGAAGATGTATTGGGGATTTATTTAGGCATGTTCACATGTGCCAAGGTTTGATTTAAGCATTCTCCCGCTCTGCTGAAGCAAGTAAAATTTGTGCAGGGCAAGTTAAATTTGATGCTGACTTGTCCGCTTGTCTAGTTGAAATTTTATTTATCTTAAATTTTGAATGTGGAAGGGCAAGTTAATTACTGGAAGGGCAAGTAATTTTTATTGGAAACTTGTCCGCAGGGCAAGTTGACGATTTATTTCTATATCGCTCCCTGCATGTAATAAACCAACAGGATCAAGTGTTGTTAATTATGTTCTTGTTTCAGAAAATTTATTACAAAATATATTTTTTTTAAAGTTTCAGATTTTTTACCAAACTTTTCTGACTGTCACTGTAAGTTATCTTTTAATATTTTAGCAAACTTTTCCATTAAGTCAAATACAAGCAGCCTTAAAATGGAAAAATATCCTGGTAAATATGTTTGGACAGAAGCATGTACCAGCAATTTTCAAGACACACTTTGTCATCCAATATGTAAAACCTTAATTAGTGATTTTCATGTTACTTCTGACAATAAGGATGTAGAAAATATAGTTGATGACTTTATGAATAAGGAAATACATAGCTCTATTTCAAAATTAAAAATTGAAAAGCAGTGGGACTTGATGGTTTTCCAGAAGAAATGCTGAAAGCAGGATCTTCAATCCTAACCCCATTATTACATAAATTATTTTATAAGGTGTTTTCTACAGGTTTATACCCCTCACAATGGTCATCTGCTTATCTATCTCCAATTTTTAAAAGTGGTGACCCAAGTAAACCAGAAAATTATAGAGGTACAGCAATTAACTCTTGCATTGGTAAATTATTTAACACCATTTTGAATAGTAGATTACAAAATTCTTAGAGAAAAAAGAAATAATCAATAAATGTCAAATTGGATGTCCTAAGAAATCAAGAACTTCTGACCATATTTTCGTATTGAAAATTTTGATCGATAAATATACAAATAAATAGGGTGGAAAGTTATATGCTTGTTTGTTGAGCTAAAAAACAGCATATGACACAGTTACATACCCTGGTATTCAATATTAATTACTGAAGTACGGTATAAGTGGAAAAATTTATACCAATATTAAAAATATGTATAGTAAAAATAGATGGTGTATTAAAATAAAAAATAATGTAACACCACTTTTTGAATCAAACATTGGAGTTAGGCAGGGTGATGCTTTAAGTCCTAATATTTTTAATTTGTTTTTACACGATCTTCCTGATATGATGTCCTCGTGTGTTAACTTTGTCGAATCGATTGTCTGATGTATGCCAAGTGTTTCAACATTACTACGCTTGTATGATCACACTATAAAACCAATTTTATTATATGGTAATGAAATATGAGGGATATTTTCACCTGCTTTGGCAGCTTGTAAGAAAATAAATGATTATATCTTGGAGAAAGTGTGACATATGTTTTCATATCCAAAAGATCCTAAAATATATTCTTGGAGTTAACAAGAAATCAAGAAACTTAGCTGTAATGTCAGAGTTGGGAAGGTATCCAATATGTTTTTCGATAATTATATCCATGTTGAAATACTGTCATAGATTGGAAAATTGCAGGGATGGTTTGTTATATGATGCATATATTTGCAATAAAAAACTCCATTTCCGTAATACCACTACTTGGTATTCTAGCATTGAATTTTTATTGAAAGAATTACAAATAACAAACCTCAATTTAGGAAAAGATACTCTTGGTAAGAGAATTAATTTTAAACTATGTAAAAGTTTTGAAAAATATTGGCAAGATTTTAGAGAAAATTCATTAAAATCCAATGAGGGAAAATTCCTCACATACTTATCATTTAAAAATAGCTTCTTCAAAGAAAAGTATTTAGATTTGAAAGAATTTGAATTAAGATAAGCCTTATGCAAAATCGGAATAAGTGCACATCCTCTTCAAGTTGAAACTGATAGATATTCCAAAAATTATATTGAAAGATCTGAAAGAGTATGAAAACATTGTTTGTTGAAACATGTTGAAGATGAAGAGCATTTTGTACTAAAATGTCCCAAATATAGTTTGGAAAGGTCAGAATTTTTTAATGATGTTCTAAATTATTGTCCAAATTTTAAGAATTTAAGCAACAATTCAAAATTCAATTGGCTGTTTATTCAGGAAGATTTAACATTACTGAAAGCTTTTGCAACTTACATAAATAAATGCTTTACTATCCGAACTAACCAATAATATTTCAAAGATTTATTGTAAATTTAACGTATATATATATATGTTACAGTACAAATTGGAATCCAGTAGGATCCAGAATCCTCCTAGTACAAATTGGAATTCTGATTTCTACTGGGACAAATTAGAATTCTGATTTGTACTAGATTTAATCCAGAAAAAATTGGAATTCCAATTTCTACTGGTAGAAATTAGAATTCCAGTTTGTACTGGATTTAATCCAGTATAAATTGGAATTCCAATTTCTGCTAGGAAAAATTGAGATATCCCAATTTATACTAGTAAGATTCCAGATCCTACTAACTTAAATCAATGGAAACGGTGGTATAGAAGTAAAACACTATTAGTTATATGTCCCATCCATGCACTGTTTTGGTGATCATTTAATTAAAAGATTAATTTCGTAAGAAAAGGATGAATTTTTTAATTTTATAAAAGATATGGATGTTTTGGTTCAACCTCTTAAACCTTTTAGCACAGTTCAAACTTCACTTGTTTTCATAAGTTAACTTTAAATATGGAAGAACACGTGGAGGTATTTTACAAATTAAAATGCTGAGAAATATATACTTTTTATAACAAAATAAAAAATGTCAGTAATATCCAGAATCCTCCTAATCAAATTATCCAGTATTATTCTGGATCATACTAGAAATTCAGTGGGATTCAGAATCCTACTAGTATAAATCAGGATATCTCAATTTCTCCTAGGAGAAATTGGAATTCCAATTTGTACTGGATTTACAATCCAGTACAAACTGGAATTCTAATTTGTCCTGGTAGAAATTAGAATTCCATTTTGTACTGAATTAAATCCAGTACAAATCGGAATTCTAATTTGTCCCAGTAGAAATTAGAATTCCAATTTGTACTAGGAGGATTCCGGATCCTACTTGATTCCAATTTGTACTGTAACATATACATTCGAACTAACCATTAATGTCTCAATTATTAATTGTATTGTATATTTAACTTACATTTATACATATATATATTATTGTTTTTTATTTTTTATATTCAGATTATTATTCTTTGGTTAATGTCCTGGCTCTGAACCTACCACCATTTGATTTGTTATGATAGTTGTACTTTGCTTGTATATAATTATTGAAATCATTGTATCAAATTTTATGCTCTACATGAGCCCTATAATTGGATTAATAAAATATTCTATTCTATAAACACCCTTCCACTAAAAGCCTACCTTCTAGAGGCAAGGTTAAAGTTTTTTGAAAATTGCCCTCAGGGTCAAAATGTCTACAAGTATTGTACCAGAAAAAAGCTCTCATCACAAGGAAGTTACATACTAAATATCAACATCCTAGCTATTCAGGTCTCCATTCCACAAGCCAGATTAAAGTTTTGCTGACGCTGACACAGGGGGTATGACAATAGCTCTCCGGACATTCGTCCTGGCAAGCTTATAATTTGGGCAGGAGTTTCCCTTTATTTAGGTAATAATTATTGCCAAAATAAAAACATTACAAGCCCCTTTCAAAACAAAAATTTGGGCAGGGGTATCCTTATTGACTAGTGTTTACATGTTTCTGAAAACAAACATAAAATTTTGCAGAATACTTTTTTTTTCTTAAATTTCAGTTTTCTTGTTTAGATTCCATGGCAACAGAAGGCTCCACCATCCTTTACAACCTATAAAAAAAACACCATTCCAAAAAAAAAAATGGGCAGGGGTTTCCCTTATAATCAAGGTAATACATATTGCAGAAATTAAAACATTCAGTCCCCCTTTAACAAAAAAAAAATTTGGTAGGGGTTCCCCTTGTAATCTAGTTTATAGACTAGTAGTTTCTGAGAAGAAGATCTTTGAATGTCTTCTCCCTTGGGTTCCCTCCCTTGGGTTCCAATATTAAAACTATGTTCTTCCGCTGGTGGACATCTTGGATGAGGTACGTATCTGTCTGATACCTTTTCTGGAAGGAACCATTTAAGGATCATTGTGACTAAGTTTGGTTTTAATTGGACAAGTAGTTTCTGAGAAGATCTTTGAATGCCTTTTCCATAGGGTCCAATGTTAAACTTATGTTCCCCGCTGGCGGCCATCTTGGATGAGGAACGTATCTGTCGGATACCTCTTTAGGAAGGAACCATTTAAGGATCATTGTGACTAAGTTTGGTTCTAACTGGACAGGTAGTTTCTGACAAGAAGATCTTTGAATGTCTTTTCCCATAGGGTCCAATGTTAAAACGATGTTCCCCGCTGGTGGCCATCTGCTATTAGGTACGGACCTGCCGGATAAAATTTTCAAAGGGGACCTCCAAAGGACTATTTTGACAGAAATTGGTTCCAATTGGTCCAGTGGTTTCAGAGGAGAAGATCTTGGAATGCAAAGATTACACCAGAGGATCGGACGGACGATGGACGCCAAGTGATTGCAACAGCTCACCCTGGCATAGCCAGGTAAGCTTAAAATTCAGATTGTTTATTGTGGCCTCACAAGTAACTTTGGTTGATTCAAAATATGTATCTAATTTGCTGTGCTCATTTTGCATAGCTGAACATTTAAAAGAATTTCAGTATTGTAAAAAATCTTGTTTAGCATGATGTAAAGCAATGACATTGTCGAATATAAAAAGACTCTGACTTTGCATATGAAAATTACACCCTCCCAGAATGTTTGTCCCACAAAATTGTGAAAATTCCCACATTGACAGTACATTGTATTATAGATATTGAAACCATATAACCATGATTCCCCCACTGCCAAGACTACAGTGGGTCCATACTTATAAGAAAAAAACATACCTTAACAATCTGTATGGCAGTCGGTGAAAAATCACAGCAGTATACCTTTAGATTTGGATTACTACAAAAGAAAGCATTTTTCTCACAATGTTCATGCACACAATATAATGTCATAGGAGAATATGGTTTTTACTTAAAACAGACATATAACATTCCCAGTTTCCCTTCTTTTTTCTATATCTGAGTTCTAGTATTCAGATTTATCAGTGAGTGTTTGTCTGCCCTATAAATGTATACGTCACAAATGATCCGCACCATGTGACCAAATTTATTATATTTTATTCTATATGAAGTGACGCTTTCTATACTGTGAAGTATTGAAAAGTAAGTCTGGTTAATCCTGATACCATAGGTTGGATGTGGTCTATTGGCTATATCTAAAATGAAGTTATTTTCTAAAACTAAGATTAATGTCTGTTCAATACAAACCAATCTAGGCTGGACTTGATTACTCTTTATTCAGGTGCCGACTCCGACCTGCCGTTTGGGTGTGGGGTTTTCTCACCGTTCATTGAAGATCTTATGGTGGCTTTGAGTTGTCATTACTGCCCTTTGGGTCGTTGTCTCTTTGACACATTCCCCATTTCCCTTCTTTTTTCTAAGTTGTGATATTATTTACCAGCATAATCTTTGTTAGGACTTTTCAAAAATTCATCATTAATAGCTCATGTGTAACAAGACTTGCATAGTTGTTTGAAATTTTCTTACATCACATGGGCATTAAACAAATACTGACCTTCAAAACAAATGATAACATTCTTCTGAAATATGTCCAAGCCAAAATCCCACAAATCTCAGGTTAGCATGTTTGGGGATGGTAAACGGTTATTTCTGTACATTGACTGTTTTTATTTTTTTGTACTTAGTATTTGATGTTTATTCATAAATAAAATGAAATGTAAAACATACATGTATACAAACAAGAATTTTTATTTTTCATACAAACACAGCCCTTTTTTATATTTCTACATACCCCCTTCAGGACCCTCTGATTTGTTTGTTGTGTTGTGATGAATTAACAACATTATGTAGTCTTTATCTATAGATTTAATGAACATACATGAATTTCTCTTAGTCAGGTAAAACTTCAGTGGGTGTGGCCAAATTTTCAGCAAAATAAGATTGAATGTCTGGTAAATATTTGACATCAGGTTTATATTCTAAAGCAAAAAGTCCTACAAGTTTTCTTTTTGGTCAGTTAGCTTTTTCTGAACATTTATTTTTATATTTATGGCGACTTCGTATATATTTCAAATGCCTTATTGATCATATTGTTCATATGTAATGTAGAAGGTTATTTTCACTTGTATAATATTGTTTGGGGTTTATTTAGATGTGGGCAATAAAAAATGATAGAACAGATTTGTCAAGACCGAAAGTCCAAGAGGCAAATAGACAAAGCAGGCTTAAAAAATTGTCAAACGCAATGATCTTGACTTGGTTATTGATAATTTTTGGACATGAATAGAATACTGACAAAAACTAGAGGCTCCCAGGAGCCTGTATCGCTCACCTGGTTTTCAGTTGCCACAATCAAGGTAACAATGTAAGTTATACAGTTGATCTTCAGTTTTTCAAACTTTCATAGGTCGAAGACCTCCAAATATCTTGAATTGTTTTTAAAGTCTGATCATGTTTTATTATATTTCTTTGTAAGGATTTTTTGATAAAAAAAGGTCTTGCTAAGTACCACTTTCGACACCAGTTTTGAAGTCGAGACGTCATTTTGTGAATGGCAGTCAACAAACAATTTTCAACATCAGTTTTGAAGTCGCAACATCAATATCTATTTGGAAATCAAATTTCATTTTTGGAAATCAAATTTCATTGAAATCGGACAATGTTGAATTTTCCCGCCTTTTTTGGTGGCCATTTTGAAAATGGCAGTCAAGGAACAATTTTCAACACCGGTTTTGAACTCGCAACATCAAGATCTATTTGGAAACCAAATTTCATTGAAATCGGACAATGTTGAATTTCCCTGCCTTTTTTGACGGCCATTTTGAAAATGGCGGTCAAGGAACAATTTTCAACATCAGTTTTGAACTGGCAACATCAAGATCTATTTGGAAACCAAATGTCATTGAAACCAGAAAATGTTGAATTTTCCCGCCTTTTTTGGCAGCCATTTTGAAAATGGCGGTCAACAAACAATTTTCATCTTCGGTTTTGAAGTAGCCACATCAATATCTTCTTGGAAACCAAATTTCATTGAAATCGGAAAATGTTGAATTTTCCCGCATTTTTTGGCGGCCATTTTGAAAATGGCGGTCAAGGAACTATTTTCGGCACCAGTTTTGAACTCGCAACATCAAGATCTATTTGGAAACCAAATGTCATTGAAACC
>MJUU01062651.1:96921-146578 GCA_002080025.1 Modiolus philippinarum
GAAGTCGCAACATCAATATCTATTTGGAAACCAAATCTTATTTAAATTAAACAATGTTGAATTTTCCCGCCTTTTTTTGGCGGCCATTTTGAAAATGGCGGTCAACGATCAATTTTCAACATCACTTTTGAAGTCACCACAGCATGGCAAACATTTTATTAATTTAAACTTAACCTTCATCTTCTATAGTTTTAGAAATAAATGAGGAAAAATATGAAAATTTTGAAAATTCTGTGAAAAAAGGGCAATAACTCCTACAAGGGTTTTGGGATTTTCTCCAAAATTTCAGGGTAGGTAGATCTTTATATGCTGAACATTTTTGCAATTTAAAGTTGACCTCTATCTGCTATAGTTTCTTTGATAAAAAATAATAAATATTAAAATTTTGAAAAATTTCCGGAAAAAGGGCAATAACTCCAAAACTGGTAATCAGATTTTCTCCAAAATTGCAGGGCAGGTAGATCTTGCCATGCTGATCACTTTTACCTGTGTCAGATTTTTGATATCTGTAACGGTTTTCGAGTTATTTGCCAAAAACAGCAATTTACCCCTATGTGCTATTTTTAGTAACGGCAGCCATGTTGTTTGGTCCTCGGACTCATCGGATATATGCTTTGGTATTTTTTCAAAAGAATAAGCACTTTTTCTCTCTTAATTTCAAATGCGTATATTTTACAAATTGCTGCTTCCTCTGATGTATTTTTTTTCTTCAGTTTTTAGATGTTTTAATAGCCAACTCTTTATAATCAATGTTGTCATATAAATTAAATTTATAAATATTGTTGTATAAACAGTTAAAATATGTTTCTTGTATTTAATTATAAATGTCTAGATCAATATGGCTTCTTATCAGTTGTCATATTTACTTTCATGTCAGACTTAATTAGTATCTAATTAGAGACCTTAGGCATTCAAATTAACCTTTTAAATACATGTATATTTTCCAATTAAGTGAATGTTCTTTTGATAAAATATATATATATATATATTAACATATAAAGGCTCAGTGCATTAATAAATTTTAGATTTTAAAATATTATTAATAAATATAACTGCTTGATAGTCTATATGTAATGCAGAATGAAAACAAATCTATGTCTCAAGACTAATTCTATCTTTTAAATTTATATCTAGAATTATTTTATGAAAATAATTTTAACAATATGCTTTCCAGTTTACAATTTTAATTCTATTAATTAAAATATAATTCTAGCCTATATAAATAAACGTAGCAACCTGACCCCCTACTATGTACATATGTGTAAATAGATATTTTAATATTTTACTTTTTATCTTGTAAGGTATAAAAACATTAAAAATATTTTTATAAGAGTTATAGTAGGGTTTTACTCCGCTGCTCGAGATGCTCCTATTCAAAGGAGGCTAATTAATACACAGAGAAGTAAGAAGTTTCACAAATGTTTTACTCTCACATTCAAGTGACAGCTATATATGAAAGTTAGACTTGTAAATTGAGGGAATTCGAAATAACTCAAAAAGATATTGAGTTAACTTGCCAATCATAACCACCCCGATAGGTTTAGGCTAGAGGACAATAAATTTGAACATTTGACGTATATAAAGTTGACCAGTAATCACATCATTTAACTTTTTTGGTTGTTTGTTAATTTTGCAATAAGGGTATGTGATGCTTTCCTTCATAGCTCTTAATAGTAATTTTCATTTGTTAGCAAGAAAAATAACTCCTGAAAATAAATAATAAAAACAAAATGTTGGCTTCAAATGTAATTTGTAATTTAATTAATTACATTTGCAAAGTAATTGTAATTTAATTAATTACATTCCAAAATCCTTGTAATTGTAATTGTAATTTAATTGAGCATTTTGGGAAAGTAACTGTAATTTAATTAATTACTTTCTTATGTAATTGACCCCATCCCTGTCGCTGGTCATGTTTAAGTATTTCTGTCAGATTTTCGGACTTCTCTGGTTTTATCCATTTAAGAGCTTAATAATTTTTTGCCTGGTGATCCCCTAATTTTTATCCATAATTTTATTTTACACATCTTTTTGATCATTCTGACAAAATTTTATTCAGTTGGTGTTATTTTGTCACATTCATTATTAGATAAATATTGCTCATGTTAAACCTATGAAAAATGCAGAGGAGTTCTGTTTCCGGCCATTTTTTGAAACACTTGTTCCCCAAATATTTCATCAGTAACCTATTGATTTTTCTGGCTTAAATTAATTCTTTGTTGATTTTCTAACAAAAAATCACATTTAATTGAAATCCTAGTTATTTTAAAATTGACAAGCAAACATCCTTAAACTTGAACAAAGGGACCAGGAAAACAGTTTAACAATGGTGTTCCAGTTATTGCAGTTCCAACCATTAAAATTCTACTGTACAGGTACTTACTTATTTGTTTTTAATACAGGAAATACTGTGTTACCAACTCCACATCCAACCTGAAATTTATTTCAAAATGTGTATAAAGAGCAAAGAAAGAATACGGAGTAAATGCATAAGGCAGTTAAGTTTTTTTCAGTGGATGAATAATTTGAAGAATTTAAAAATTTATTTGTGTCTTTTCTGTGTAGTTCCCCAGCAGTTTGTAGCATGTAACGGTAATGGACTGATTCAGAAATTCAACTTCCGTCCTCATAAATGACGTTGCGCAAACTAAGCGTACTAGTAAAATACGTTTGATCCAATCAGAAACGTCAAGAACAATGACAATCCCATAATGCTTTTGCATTTCTGAATCGGTCCATTGTAATTTGCAGCCACTGTAGATGTTTCCCGTTATTCCTGTTATTACATTTGCCTTGCAGAATGAAATGGGTGTGAGACATGATTTCATCGTATTTGGCAAATTTTATTCCATACTATTAAACGTGTGTGATAAAATAACCATGTTACAATGAGAATCACACACAGCAGCCATGTATTACATGATAACCCTATCACCGATGTATTCCTTTACAAGTAGTGACAGTCAGACAATTAATTTCCTGGCAAAGGCTGCCAACTGTATTATAGAAAGAACTACTCCTAGTAAAGACCCTAAATAATGTTTTTTTAATAAAAACAAGAGTGAACCTTAATAGATATCTCGCCCGTCCCTGCTTTATCACTAAAACAGTCATGTAATACTCAAGAGCAACCTACAAGCCAAATATAAACACCGTACCACTTACAGTAATTGAGAAACTACTCTAATCAGAAACACTTAACTATGTTCACTAGACCATGAAATTGAGTTCAAGGTCAAAAGCCATATAGCACACTGACATGTACTAACCAAAACCGAGCCATATACCAAATATCATTGACATATCACTTGTAGTTATTGAGAAACAGACTTAAGCCAAAAAACTCTACCTGGTCACTGGACCGTGAAATTGAGGACAAGGTCAAAAGCCATATGGCAGACTGACATGTACTTACGAAGACCAAGCTATATACCAAATATCATTGACATATCACTTGAAGTTATTGAGAAACAGACTTAACACAAAAAACTTAACCTGGTCACTGGACCATGAAATTGAGGTCAAGGTCAAAAGTCATATGGCAGACTGACATGTACTAACCAAGACCAAGCTATACAACAAATATCCTTGACCTATAGCTTGTAGTTATTGAGAAACAGATTTAAGCAAAAAACTTAACCTGGTCACTGGACAGTGAAATTGAGGTCAAGGTCAAAAGCCATATGGCAGACTGACATGTACTAATCAAGACCAAGCTATATACCAAATATCATTGACTTCTAGCTTCTACTTATTGAGAAATGGACTAAAGCAAAAAAACTCGACCTGGACACTGGACTGTGAAATTGAGGTTAAGGTCAAAAGCAATATGACAAACTGACATGTACTTACCAAGGCCAAGCTATATACTACATATCATTGACTTACACTTGTAGTTATTGAGAAACAGACTTAAGCAGAAAAACTTAACCTGGTCATTGGACAGTGAAATTGAGGTCAAGGTCAAAAGCCATATTGCAGACTAACATGTACTAACCAAGACCAAGCTATATACCAAATATCGTTGACCTATTGCTTGTAGTTATTGAGAAACAGACTTAAGCAAAACAAGTGTGAACCCAAATTGATGTCTCGCCCGTCCCTACATGGACGCAAAATTGATGTGAATTCTCAAACTGACTAAATCAGAAAACTTAACATGTTCACTAGACTGTGAAATTAGGGTAAGTGACAAAAGCAGTAAAGCAGACTGTCATGATTCACCCAAAACGAAAATATCAGTGACCTACCACCTAAGATACTGAAAAACCAGACATGTTCATTAGACCATGAAAATGAGGTTAAGGGCTAAAGCAAAATAGTAGGCTGTCATGTTCCATGGAAGAAAAACCCAAATACAAAATATTATTGATCTTACATTAATAGATACTGGGAAACTTAACATGATCACTGAACCATGAACTTGGGGACACAGACAAAAGCTATATAGCAAACTGTCATGTACTACCCAAGACCAACCTATATACCAAATATCATTGACCTACCACTTATAGTTACTGAGAAAATTACCTAATCACAAAAATTTTAACATGTTCACTAGACCATGAAATTGAGGTCAAGTACAAAAGTCATATGCCAAACTATCATGTACTACCAAAGACCAACCTTCTTAATAATATAATTGACCTACCACTTATAGTTACTGAGAAACTAAAATAAGCAAAAAACTTTACATGTTCATTAGACCATGAAATTGAGGTCAAGGACAAAAGCCATATAGCAGACTGTCATGTACTACTCAAGAAAAACCTATATACCAAATATCAATCATTGACTTACCACTTATAGTTACTGATAATGACCTAACCACAAAAACTTAACATGTTCATTGGACCGTGAAATTGAGGTCACAGACAAAAGCCATATAGCAGACTGACATGTACTACTCAAGACAAACCTATATACCAAATATCATTGACTTATCACTTATAGTTACTGAGAAAATGACCTAATCACAAAAACTTAACATGTTCATTGGACCGTGAAATTGAGGTCAAGGACAAAAGCCATGTGCCAGACTGTCATGTACTATCTAAGATCAACCTTCTTACCAAATATCATTGACCTACCACTTATAGTTACTGAGAAACTAAAGTAAGCACAAAAACTTTACATGTTCATTGGAGCGTGAAATTGAGGTCAAGGACAAAAGCCATATAGCAGACTGTCATGTATTACTCAAGACAAACCTATATACCAAATATCATTGACCTACCACTTATAGTTACTGAGAAAATGACCTAATCACAAAAACTTAACATGTTCATTGGACCGTGAAATTGAGGTCACAGACAAAAGCCATATAGCAAACTGTCATGTACTACTCAAGACCAACCTATATACCAAATATCATTGACCTACCACTTGTAGCTACTGAGAAAATGACCTAATCACAAAAACTTAACATGAGTTTACACCGCCGCCGCCGTCGCCGCCATACTTTGTACGCATATGTCTCGCTTTCCGCGACTTTCGTCGCGGGCGAGACAAAAACTTAACCTGGTCACTAGACCGTGAAATGAGGTCAAGGTCAAAAGCCATATTGCAGACTGACATGTACTAACCAAGACCAAGCTATATACAAAATATCATTGACCTATTTCTTGTAGTTATTGAAAAACAGACTTAAGCAATAAAACTTAACCTGGTCACTGGACTGTGAAATTGAGGTCAAGGTCAAAAGCCATATGGCAGACTGACATGTACTTACCAAGACCAAGTTATATACCAAATATCATTGACCTATAACTTGTAGTTATTGAGAAACAGACTTCAGCAAAAAAACTTAACCTTGTCAGTGGACAATGAAATTGAGGTCATGGTCAAAAGCTAAATGACAGACTGACATGTACTTACCAAGACCAAGCTATATACCAAATATCATTGACCTATAGCTTGTAGTTATTGAGAAACACACTTAAGGGGGTTCGCTACTCCATTTGAAAATAAATAGGATTTCAAATAAACATGATTTTTAAGTGAAAAAAATTGATAGGTTGATTAACTCATTTTTGAGATTTAAGTTACTGAAAATTTTGCGGGAAACTGAACTCCTCTGATTTTTCTTAGGATTAACATTAGCAAGGTTCGACTATGAATGAATGTGACAGAATAAATAGAATTCAATGATTTTTTACAGAATGCCCACAAAGATGTATAAAATGAAATTATGGAAAAAAATAAGGGGGTCAATGGGCAAAAAAAATATTATGCTTTTAAATGGATAAAACCCGAGGATTCCGAAAATCTGACAGAAATCCCAAAATGTGAGGAGCAAACCTCCTTAAGCAAAAAAACTTAACCTGGTCACTGGACCGTGAAATTGAGGTCAAGGTCAAAAGCCATATGGCAGACTGACATGTACTAATCAAGACCAAGTTATATACCAAATATCATTGACTTCTAGCTTCTAGTTAATGAAAAATGGACTTAAGCAAAAAACTTAACCTGGTCACTGGACCGTGAAATATACTGTATAAGTGGTTATTTTCGTGAGGACTTAATTTTCGCTTTATTCGCGACCATTCTGAAGTCGCAAAATTGAATACCCCGAAATATGATTTATATGAGACTTAATACAGTAAATGATTAGCAATCCCGAAAATTTGTGTTCCGCGAAAATATAATCCAACAATTTTGAAAGAAATCACAAAATTTATTGTCCCGCAAAAAAAACACTTATACGGTAGGTCAAGGTCACATGATTTTGGGTCCAACAGATAGGGTTTGCTGTAAGCTACTTATGGACCAAATATAAAGTTCCTACATCAAAGGCTTCTGTATAAAAACTTGAGTTTACGCCGCCGTCGCTGTCGCCATCGCCGTCATACTTTAAATTTGCACGCCTATGTCTCGATTTAGCGACTTTCGTCGCGGGCGACAAAAATGTTGTTTCCTTCATTTTTATTTCTTTGACGTGATTTATAACCTTTTGATAAATATATTAAAGTTATTTTACCTCTATCATGTCTATATAGTGTAATTTTATATGGTTAAACACATTTTTTTGGAATTCTGATAAATTCTCATAATCATCCTAAAAATCTTGAAGTTTTACTCGAAAAGATAAAAATTTATTGAAGAAAACACAAAAAATTATGATTTACTTAGTTCTTACAAAAATGAGCAATATTTTTACAGGAATTTGTAATGATTACAGCTTCTGTATTTCAAAATTGTTCCAAAAAATTTGTTCTGAAATTTTAAATTTCAGTAAACTGTTCAAAATTTGACCAAGTTCCAACAAATTTCGAACATTGGAACTGCCATCTTATCTCCTTTTAACCAGAAATAGTTCAAAAGAAAAATAAATCTTGTCTAAATCTGTCTCAGCCATGAAATATAAGACCTAATGGTTGATCCCGGTAAACTGGTAACTGTTGTGGCAGAGTAACTTTGTGATAGCCCTGTAGACCAGGAAATGTCCACGGAAGAGTTAAATATTGGATTCTACTTGCCTCTAAAATATTGTAGTTTGTTTCATTTCCTACACTGCTTGTTGCTCCCTCTGTCTCATTCAGCTCAACTTCAGGGGCAAGTAACTCTGGAAATTCTGTAAACAACCAATGTCTGTCTTTAAAGAATCTGTTTTGATGAATACCATAGAATTTGTCCCAGTGATCATCAGCATTATGTTCAAATTCATCTTTAAAATAGTACAAAAAATAAAAATTTAGGTTAGTAAGCATGATAAGGACAATAAACTTGATGAAAAATACCAAAGTTAAATTACTGCTGTAAATATCTTGGCTGTGTACTGCCATATTTATTTTCCATACTTAAAAAGATCTAATAATAGAAAACATTCACTATATTTTCTTATGATTATAAATATGTATGTTGAACAATTTTGTGCAAATGTAAGAGATAATTTCTTTTGGATATGGTACTCAACTACATCCATGAAATTAATAACAAAAATCAATTAAGTTTGGAAGAGAGTATACTTCATGGAAAATGTTCCGCAATTGTCAAATTTCTTAATTAGCTAATCATATCAAGGTTTATTCAATTATTCATGCATTCAGGAAAAAAATCCATGGCAGAAGAAATAAACTTTGAAACATACATCAACCTACAGTACACACAGAGTGTTTCAGTTACAAAACACTCAAGTCTGACATATTTCACAGTGTAAACACCAGCAAATGTCTGTGAAAACACCAGCAAACTTCCTGTTGTTAATTACAAAGAATTATATTGGCAAGTCATAAATACCAGTGTAAACACAGACATTTCCCCAGCAATTGTCAGTGTTTTCCCTCATGTCAGACCTCAGTGTTTTGTAACTGAAACACTGTAGGTGTACTGTACTGATGAAAATTAAATTTATAATTCCTTAATTAAGAAGATTCTTACACCATATCTTCTCTTTCATAGAACAAGACATAAAGACAGACCATTCTTCTGTAAATGGTGGTTTACAGTGTAAGATGACCCGTGTAAGATCGATGCACGAGACCTCATCTTACATGGGTAACAGTGGCGGATCCAGAGTTTCTGCTAAGGGGGGGCCCGACCAATATTTTTTCAAAAGGGGGGGCCCGGAACCCATTTTTTTTAAAAACCCCTAGGAATTTTAAATATTTTCCGGACTAAGGGGGGGCCCGGGCCCCTCCGGGCCCCCCCTAAATCCGCCACTGGGTAAACCTCATCTTACACTGGTAAATGACCAATCCTAAATGTCCATTTTTGTGATAAAACAATCGTTACCATGACTAAACGTCATAGAACAGTTGACATCACAATGTGAGGTAAATCAAAATTTCAAGGACTTTGTTCATACGGTATAGGTTTGCAGATGTTTCTTTTCGTATTTTACGGAAGAAATAGGAACTTGCATTTGATCATGATTAAAGATCGGGATATCTTTCACTCGTGTAAGAAATTATACATCTTTTCATCTCGTTTCGCTACGCTCAACTCGAGAAAAGACGTAATTTCTTACACTCATGAAAGATAGCCCGATCTTTAAAGCTTAATTGTAGTTTCCTCTACCGAATTTGACTTTACTACCGGATTTGACATGTTCAACACGGCCGGTGTTTTATAAGAAGCAGGAGATGCTGACTCTACAGGTGCACCTGATCTCACCCATGGTTTTTTATTGGGTCCGTGTTGTTCATCTTTGTGTGTGAGTGTCATCATTTTTCTTTTCTGTGCTGTACCCATGTTGTGTCTGCTTTTTTGCCTTTTTTGTTTCTGGTGTTGCCATTGTCCTTGGATTGTTTGCTGTTAGATTGACGGTTCGGTTCTCACTTACTTTAATCTGACCTTATGCAAGATCCTATTACTCTGCAACATATCCTATTCAAACTATCCTATTTGTGGGGGGTTTTCCTCCATAAAAGCATTAAATTTGTAATTTTTCAGCAGACAAGTCAAAGTTTTTTTCCATATACCCTGAATTTTTTTTCCAATGGAAATTCCACCATTTCAAAGTTTATAACTGAATCTTTTACCCAGTGGTATAGATTGTGACACAATACTAAATAAAGGGCTACGCTGAGCGCAGCATTATACGACCGCAGCATGTAGACCACTGAAATTTGAACAAGTGTTAACTAAAATGAATGTCGACTCAGTAATTTGCTGGACATAATAAGGACATTGACACATTAATTAACTGGACACAAACTAGTGAAAATAAAAATTAGTCCTTTTAATCCCTTATATATAGGATATTGTAAGAGCTAAGCAAAATCTGTTGACTACCAACCTAAAGCTTACATCAAGAGAAATCCAAAGACAAATCCAATGAAAAATAAAGATTTCACATATTTTGAAATATTGCAGACAGGACAAGGAACATGAAATTAAACCTTGGCTTAAGCATGAGTCAACAAACATCATACTAAAATTTGATAACAATCTGTCCACTAGAACCAAAGTTATGCTGTCCACAGACACAGACGCCTGCACCATACCCTAACATTACAACCGCAAAATTTTTGTGGTCTTATAAAAACAGCATGAAAGTGGATTTGAACTCCCCCTCCCTCCCACCCCCATTGTTGGCTCTATGGTATGTCTGTAGTTGTTTCATGCATCAAAACCCCTATGAGCATTTAAAAAAGTTTGCAGGTATGTGCAACAACAATTGGTTATTTATCATTTTTTGTGAAATGGCAATAAAAGAACTGGTGACAGCCATAAATAATCAAGTGGTCATGGTTTTTCCCATATAACCTGAAATTTTTTCCAATTGAAATTCGACCATTTCAAAGTTTAAAACTTTATTGTACAATGAATCTGTTACCAATAGATGGTATATACTGAGACACAATACTAAAAAATACAAGATGTGTTTTGTTCATCAAGCAATCAAAATTCTATAGAATTCCATTGTATACTAATTTGTATTGTCTGAAGGGGTTTAACTTGATATTCCAGTAATGACAAATTGGTTTATAATAGAATTCTTTAAAACTTTGATCACTTGATTAACTAACAAAACACGGGAGTTCAGGAGGAGTTGTTGCAGGTATTACTAGAGAATATTGGTAAGCTGATTGATGATTGAAGAATGATGAATGATGATCTAAGAAAAATGGAATAAAAAAGATAACAGGAAACACCTACAATGGCCGAAAAACATAGCCACATGCCAGAAAGTAAATAGTAACTGCACAAGAAAAAACCCCACAATAAAAATACAAAAGACAAACATAAACAACGATAGGAACTCGGGACAGCCGGACTTGGTACTGGCACTAGCAAAAGCCAGTGGTAGGATTAAACCGGTTTATGGGTACCCAAACCTCCCCTTTCTCTGTCC
Organism: Modiolus philippinarum; assembly: GCA_002080025.1. Classification (NCBI taxonomy): domain Eukaryota; kingdom Metazoa; phylum Mollusca; class Bivalvia; order Mytilida; family Modiolidae; genus Modiolus; species Modiolus philippinarum. Next base: position 107,720 of record MJUU01062651.1, read on the forward strand.
CGTTTCCCTATTGTAGAATAAACATACGAATAAAACCCATACAGGTAGACTACTAACTCCATGACCACAATCTAGAAAAGAAAAATGGGGGAACAAAACGTAATTTTGAAAGACGGGTCAAAGAGTACTCGCCGCTAAACTGTGGGCTAGCTCAAGGAGCCTAGTCTGCTGGTAAAACACTGTCGCACTATGGAAGGAAAATCAAATTCAAAACTCCAAATGGATTCAATAAAGAATCGTCATGTATTTCAGTAGACATCGGCAGTATCAGTGAGAGGCCAGTATGTGTGTAAAATCCTCAGGTCACTGGATCCCAAAGCTAATTTAATGGACATGTGCAGAATATCCTGTTAATATCCCCTATTGGGTAAAGAATGTAAGTTACGTCCCAGTTTTTCTGGATTATTTAATCAGTTTCTGGCATTTTTTAACAACATTTCCGTAAAATCAAGGATGGGAAATGTTCTTAGAAATAAGCTGTTTGCGAGTGACATTATACTTAGATGTCAGTTGTTCATATCTTCCATAAAACTTTTTAAATGTATTTAACACTTTATGAAATCTGTAACCTTGCTGCAAAAGTTTTGAAGTGATAGTAAGGTTACGTTCATTGAAGTCGTCAAGAGTAGAACAAACGCGTGCCAATCGTACCAGTTGAGAAATATAAACTCCGTAGGATGGGGCTAGAGGAACGTCGCCGTCAAGAAAAGATAAATTAGTAATTACTGAAATCAAAATCATCCCTTTTATCGTAAATTTTAGTTTTTATTTTACCAGAGTCAATGATGATAGTTAGATCCAGAAAAGGGCAATTCTTAGAATCATTATTAGCTTTATTAAGTTTCAGTTGTCGTGGGTAAATGATGTCGACATAATCTAAAAACTGTGGATTGTCAATAGTAAGGATATCGTCAATATACCTGCTGTTATCGTTGAAAATAATAATAAGTTGATCACTGTTTTGTATGGTCCCATTTTGTAATTTTTTCATGAAGTCATGTTCGTAACAGAAAAGAAAAAGATCTGCAATGAGAGGTGCACAATTTGTACCCATGGGAATTCCAATGACCTGTTGATAAACGATGTTGCCAAAACGAACAAAAATGTTGTCAAGCAAAAGATAAAGTGCTTTAATCGTATCATCACATGTCCAGGAGGAATGATTGTTGTAAGTGATATTAGAAAAGAATCCTTGCGTTTTGTTACAACAAATAAACTGCAGTCTAGAAAATTTAAAAGACCATTTAATCAATTGTCCCAATTTAGATTTTATCAGATAATGCGGAAGCGTTGTATAAAGTGTAGAAAAATCATTACTGTCGATAGATGAAACTGGTTTTTGTATTGATTACAATTTATCTAAAATTTCAATAGAGTTTATTACACTCCAAAAGTAATTGACACCAGAGTTTTGATAAGTTTTTTCACAATATTTTATAATTAAGTCCTTTATACAAGAAAGCTGCACTGGTTAAATGGATGGACAAGTTAGTAGTAGAACATGCCGAAATAAAACAATGCTTGTACGGGTTTTTGTGAAGCTTAGGAATCCAGTACATAGTAGGCAAGGTGTTATCTTTAGGTGGAACTTTGAGCATTTCTGTGTCCTTGTAATGTTGTTTGGTGAGAGTTTGTTCATCACAATTGGTGCGTTTGAAAGTATTAGACTTGTCCAATTCGTTTTGTTGGACATCGATGTAGTATTTCTTTCAAATGATTGAAACGTTGTTAGAAGCTTTGTCAACTGGTACAAACACATATTTTTTGCCAAGATCTCTCAATTTAGACTTTATTCTATTAACAGACAGCTTAGGATGTGGCTCAACATAATTATCTTTATAAAAATTAATTCTGTTGCTGACTTTGGTAATAATTTTATCTTTGAACAAATTCAGTGCATGTTTGTCTGCACTTTCCCGTTTGCACCATTTTATACAGTACTTAGTCTTTAATGATTTCAAAACAAGCTTGCCAGTGAATTTTGGAAGGTGGGCGATATTTAGGCCCTTTTCTAAGGAACTGTTGAACTTCTTTATCTTCAATGATGTTTAAGTTCCCCGTTAAAATATGTCCGCAAGGGTCATAGCTGTATGGTGACATAGAACAATCTCAGCTGCTGGGGTAGTTCTTCTCAAAATCAGCATCACAGGTGATCGAAGAGTAATTGAAAAAAATAACTCTAGTAGGTTGTTTGTAAGAAAAAGAAATGATAGGCATATCCTGGTTGTCAAAATATGCGGGTATAAGTTTTTGAATATCAGGGTCCCGGAAAATGCTTCCAATATCAATCAAATCAATCCCTTTATTAATGTATTTAATTTTCAAAAATTGTTTAACATGTTCATCGGGTTTGTTGATTCTCGGAAAAAGACGATGATAACAGAATGCATCAATAATTTTTGAAAATTCAAATAGCGGACTATTAAGAAATCTGCCATAAATGAGTTCCTGAGTATATAAATCCTATCAGATGGGTTTTTTATGTTTTGGATAATAGTGTGTGTAAATAAAGTATTTCATTATTTATCAATTTTTCATTTATTCTTCTTGATAGGTGAAAAATACATATGGTAAAGATCAAATTGACATCTTAGGTGTAGTAAATAAGGTGCCTTGTGAAAATAGAAGATTACTGAAACATATTTTTAGTAGTAATTTTTTACCTAGTTTTTCTTGAGGAAGTCTAGATTTGAATTGTTTCTCTGTTATTGCTCTAGCAGACTCTTCTTGTTCCTCATCCCAGACCACATTATCCCTGTAAAATATATTAAAATAGTTTATTCTCTCTTTTTACTCTAGCTGACTCTACCAGTACTTGTTTTTTTTAATCCCAGACCAAAATTTCTCTCTTAAATATTGGTATACAAAGATTGATAATCATTAACCAATTCTTAGCTCTTGGTTTAATATTCAGCTGACTTAAAACCAATGAGTGTTGATTAAACTTCCATGAGATGTTTTCTGCAATTTTAAATTTTTCCCATGGTGTCTGTTAGCCTTGTCATGTGACAGCGAGGATTCACGATAAAAAGGCATTTCAACAACAGGAAATATCACATTTAATGATAATGACATTGTAATTTGAATATATTTACATACTTCGTATATTTTTGTGGATTTCCCTCCTTAGTTCCTTCAGTATTCTAATGCCATTGTTTCACACAAAATGCCACTCCCAGGAGTTTCAAAATTGAACGAGACGTACATCCCATATTTTTTTCACAAATTTAATGCAAAAAATATCTTCATTCTTGATAGCAATTTTCATTGAAAATAGAAATTCTACTATCTCTAGAGAAGAAATATTTTCAAAACACTCCTACCTAATTTAGATTCTATACCTCAATAATTATCTAACATAATTACTTTTAGGATGTTTACTAGTCCATTTGAAAATAAAAAAGATTTCAGATAAATGTTATTTTTTATAATTAAAAAACTAAAAAAGAAGTAATTTTAGTGACAAAAAAAGTGAGGTTGTTGTTCTCGTTTTTTAGTTATAACTGATATAAAATATCCTGGGAAACTGAACCCCTCTAAATTTTTCACAGATTTAATCTAAACAACACTGATGCATGAAAGAATCTGACAAAAATAAAAAGGATTTCATGAAATTTTGTCAGAATACTCCTATCAAACCAAATGTGGGGGTCCATCAGCAAAAAAAAAAAATATAATGCTTTTGAATTGATAAAACCAGAGAAGTCCAAATATCTGACAGTAATACAGTGAAACCTATCTTGAGAGAGCTCGGCTATGAGAGACTGACCTCTTTTTGGAAGACTGCGTCATTTTTTTTACTCTGTGTAAAATTCATATGAAATAAACCTCTGTTGAAAGACCACATACTTTCTGGTTGTAGAAGGGGTGATCTCTCAAGTCAGGTTTTACTGTACCACAATGTGAGCCGGCAGCATCTTTCAAATTTAAATGGCTGTTTATATTATTTTGCAATAATTATATTTCATGCATATTCATAAAAATTCTATCAATTTGATACAAATGTAGGTGGACATCAATCAAGTGGTATATAAGTGTGAAATTGCAATGAGAAACATCGGTCAATTATCTCCCTTTACCAAGTAAGTTTTATATGGTCAAAGTGCAGATAATTTTAATTAGCATACCGATAGCCTCTGGTCTCAACATACACTTCCGGGTCAATTGGCCCCTTATCTAAATAGTTCTATCAGAAAGTTAAATTGGAATCAAATAAAGTGTAAGTGATAGATATTTTATTTTACTTGGAAAGAGTACATGTGACTGCTTAAATTGAAGATGAGAAAGTGTACTTTTCAAATATAATTGGCATCTGTGACCAGTATGTAGGGATATCGCATCAATAAATGAGTGAGACGGTGTCATGCCAGCCATGTGGACAGAAATTTGACAGAAGGTGAACATGTGCTTTTGAAAGCAGTTTATGTTCGAGCTTATTTTGTGAAAAAATTCAAAAATCATCATACCCTTTTTGCATTGTTTATAAAATCTATGGTATCCATGCTTTGCAAAAATATACAACTCATTGCAAACTTTACACCAATACGCTCAGGCTGAACCTGCAAAGTTTGGCAATTTTACATAGGAATGGATGGTGATGTCGGAACTGTATAGTGAGACCTCAAATTTGATATTGAAATTAAAAATTATCTCAACTTTGACCATACATAACTAACTTGGTGCAGTGAGCTAACCAACCAATGTTTCACATTCCTTTATTAACCAGTTAGGATAAAATATGTATAAAATGCACTATCTCTATAAATTACAAGTATGCATTACAACAGGGCCATTACGAGATAACAGGGCATTATGAGATTAGCAGGGCCATTACAGGATTCAAAATGGCGGCTGTGTAGTTCACTTGGTGTCTGTAAAATGCAAAATTATGATTGTATCATATATTTTCAGTAAAGTACACATTATTTCTGCATTCTTTGTATTGAACAAGTAATAGAAAATTAGAAATACAATTTTTATTGTATTTGTAGTTCTTTGAGTGGTCCGACATACTTTGTCTGAATAAAGAAGCTATATCATGTATGATGCTTAACATCTTTTAGATTTTTGACCCTACTTGTGACCACTCATTTTACTCATCTCATCACAAAGGATCAGAAAATAAACATCTTTTCTTGATTTCTAAAAAAAGTTGTTTTTTTTTGTCCCTGACACAGCTGTATGGAGAATAAACTTTTTTTGTCTCAAATATTTGACCCCACTTCTGACCACTCACTTTGCTCATCTCATCATGAGGGGTCAGAAAATATACACCTTTTCCTGATTTTCTTTTTAAAAAATTTTTGTACTTCAGGGGTAAGCCCTAACACAGCTGTATGGAAAATAATTTTTTTGTTTGAAATATTTGACCCTACTTGTGACCATTTATTCTACTCATCTCATTATAAGGGATCAGAAAATATACATCTTTTCCATTTTCTACAAAAAAGTTTTTTGTCCATTGGGGCACCATTGGGGTAAATACTAATACATCTGTATTGAGAAATTTTTTGTTTCAAATATTGGACCCTACTTGTGACCTCTCATTTTACTCATCTCATCACAAGGGATTAGATAAATATAATTCCTTGACTTTTTATAAAGCTACTTTTTCGTTTCAGATAACGACTTTTCATGCAATAAATGAATTTCCACAAAATTTTTGTATATATTTACTTTCACTTATAAATCTGGTTAATAAAAGTTTTAAGAAATGGCTATTTTCATAATGGCCCTGTTATGTGTCCTCGGTCTGTAATAATGGCCTTCGGATGCTGAATTGGCCCTCGGCATTGCCTCGTGCCATTACAGCTATCCTCAGGCCATTATTACTGACCTTGGACACATAACAGGGCCATTATGAAAATACCCATTTATTAATACTATAGTAAAATATTACTGACCACATGACCATGCTGCTGATGAATTTGCAAAAAAAAAAGAATCCCAAATGTACTTTCCTATAAATAAATTTGTATTTTAAATGAACTGAATGCATTATTTTTAAGATTTATAGGGATTACGAAAAAGTTGACCAGGTGCACATTTTCAACATGAGGCATGATAGAATCAAAGTTTTGAGCTAGATATTCACCCTTACCAATTATTAAACTGAAAACATCATTTGGATTTAGCAACAGCCTCCCTCCACCCGGCAGTCTTTGTTTCTTTTTCTCAGACAAAAATCTTCAAACTGTTATGAATACCCTTACATTTGCATTCTTTTTAAAGCCATGGACAAATAATGAAACTGAAACAATAGATATAAACAAATAAAGGATAAAGGGATAAATATTGTTTTTGTCATAACTATCTGACATTTTTTCTAAAACCTAACATTTAAAATTTAAAAATAAAGACGGAAACAGCATAATTGTACAATTGATGAGTTTCACTGCCCTCTCCCCTCCTTTTTAAACTCACCTGGCTATAGCCAGGGTGGGCTTTTGCAATCATGTTGCCTCTGTCGTCCTTCGGGCATGAACTTTTCAATCCAAGACCTTCTCGTCTGAATCTAGTTGGCAATAATACGCCATGAAGTTGGTCAACTGCAAAAAGGTGTTTTCAGGTTCACCTTTCATTCAAGATTACTGCTAGCAAGGAACATTGTAATAAAATGGAAAATGAAGATCTTCTCCTCTGAAACTGCTGAGCCACTTGAAACAAAACTTGTCCACAATAGTGTTTATGTAACCCCCTGGAAAAAAATGATACTCTTGTGTTCGCAAATTATCAAAGATAGCCAACCGCAGGAAACAGAGTTTAACATTGGACCATGTTGGAATACTTTCAAATTTTTTCCTCTGTAATTACAAAGCCAATTGAACCATCTTGACCACAATATTCCTAAGTTGGTCCTTTGCATAAGGTCATTTTTCAGGTTTGCACTTTATTAAAGATTCGTTCTAGCAGGGAACACAGTTTAACATTGGACCCTATGGGAAAACACATTCAAAGACCTCCTCTGAAACTGCTGCACTAATTGAAACCAAACTTGACCAAAATAGTCAAGTGTAATTCCTGCAAAAAAATGTTTTTCAAATATATGATGATTATTGACCAAATCCTGCAGGAAGTTTTGAGTTTGATTTTTTTTTCTTCTGTATTGCGACAGACAGACTAAGCTCCTTTAGCTAGTAGACAGATTAGCGGCGACCACCCCTTGACTCATCTTTCAAAATTACATATTGTTATATTCTCTCCTTTCAAGATTGAGGTGATGGAGTTAGTAGTCTACCTGTATTGGGTTTCTAAACTATAGTGCCCGTACCAAGTCTGGCTGTCACGAGTTCCTATTGTTGTGTACATTTGTCTTTTGTCTTATTTGTGTTTTTCCTGTGTAGTTCCCTAGCAGATTGTTGCATGTAATTATAATTTTCAGTCATTGTAAGTGTTTCCTTTGTCCTATTTCTTTCATTTTTCAGATTAGCACTTCATCCAAGATGGCCACCAGCAAGAATCAGTGTCTAACATTGGACCCTATAGGAATACTTTCAAAGATATTCTCCTCTAAAACTACTTGGCCAATTAATTCTTTCAGTGCAGTCCCTAGGAAAAAACAGTTTTACATGTTCATGCTTTATAAAAGATGGCCTATAATTTAACACGATAAAATAAAGGACCGAGTTCAATAATGGTTAAATTTGACAATATTGGCTCATAAGGGAGGTGCTCATCATCAATGTGTTCAAACGAACAACAGTGCAAAATTTTAGATGTCTTTAGTCAAAGATGTCATTGTTACATTAACCCATACTGTAATGTTAAAATATGATGAAACTAGAATTTGTGTCATCAGAAATGATGGCCATCCCCGCACTGCCCTTTTTGACACAGAAAACAGTTGTTAAAGACCCTAGGTGTAATTTTCTCAATATTTTTTAAATCAAATTATCAATAGTCAATATTTTTACTATAAAAAAGAATACAAGGTGTATGGTTGCTGGGCAGAATTCCCAAAATAAGGGTCTTTGAGACTTCAAGGAAGTTTACCAAAATTGGAATCAATATATTGGAAATCCAAGTGGTGAAAATGTTTGTCCTAATTGAAGCAAATTCTAAAAGTATGGTTGCTAGATAGAATTCTAAAAAATAAGTGGTCTTTGAGACTTTCAGGAAGTTTACCAAAACTGGAATCAAATATTTTGGAAATCAAACTGGCGAAAATGTTTATCCTAATTGAAAGAAATTCTAAAGGTATGGTTGCTATGTAGAATTCCAAAAAATAAGTGATCTTTGAGAATTTCAGTATTTTACCAAAATTGGAATCACATTTCAGAATTCTATTTTTTTCAAAACGCTTCCCAAAATATGAAATCAAATGCTAGGAGATAAAAATAAGTGTCTTTGACATTTCCAGGAAATTTACCAAAGTTTGAACTGGATCAAAATTCCGAGAGCTTATTGCACTTCTGCAGATTCTATGACAAAATTAAATCCAAAAATCAAAAAATGAAGGAGGAGATCCACTGGTCTAAATCAACACCTTGGGCCTGTAATGTTTGCACCAAGAACAATTTAAAAAATCTTAAAGCTTATTGCACATTTGCAGCATATTTGCAACAATTCTATAACAAAATTAAAACACTAAATCCAAAAATGAGGGATGAGTTCCACTGACAAGTTTCATCTAACAGACAGACAGATGGATTGACAGTCAGAGCCAAAACAATATCACCACATTTTCTTCAGAAAAGTGTGGGGATAAAAATCATAAATAAATTCCAAAATTTTTATCCAAAACTGCCAATAAAGGGAGGTGCATATCTTAAAATTAAATGTGTCTAAAACAACTGTGCAAAGTTTCAAAAGCATCAGGTATAAGATGTCAGAGTTTCAGAGTACACAAACTTGGTACTGAAATGTTAAAAACTGAAGGAAAAATGACTAAATGATTAACTACAGAGAGAAAATACCAGTGCAGAAAATAAGTACCAGTGTGAGAACACAGTACACCAGAGACCAGTAGTGTCACTTCATCACTTTAGGATTAGGATCAGGACTAAGTTCACCAATGGATAATTTCGAGTTTCCAGAGTTACCTCCCCTGACAAAAATGGCGGCTATCAAGGGTAATTTTTAACATAGAATATAACTGGACGGTTGCAGACACAAACACGACAACTAAAATTAAAGTGAAAAACATACAAACATTCAAACAAATCAAAGTCCCAAAGGGACTGGTGGATTAGTTAATGGTCAGTATCTAATCTATTGATATTTTATGTACACTGTCCATGTATGATATGAATAATTGCCTGTCTGTGTCGTGCATAATTTCTCATTTCTTACTACGGGTCTAATTATAATGATGATATCAAAACCAGGAAAGGTACAAAACCATGTTTTGCTCATTAAGAAAACATGCCTCTCTGACAGTATTTACTGGAGGCCATCTTCATTTGATCACACCAGCCAATCAGTGGCAATCAAACCATTAGAGACAAATATTCAAAGAATTTTGATTTTATACCAGAAACCTATTACATATTATGGGTTCCCTGCTGTACACTCAACATAGACTAAACAATGACAGCATACAGTTTGAATTTAATTCTAAAGAAGAGACCTGCATGGAAGGTTTGTGAATGCTGACAAGACCTGAGCAGCAATACCCTGCTCTTTATGGAGATAATAATTCGTCCAAGAAACGCACAAAGACATGAAAACGGTGATCTGTGTCAAGTTCTAAGTGCAACAATGCATCTTAATTCGAGCTATGATATACATTATCGTGCAACTGAAAAATGATTGTTATGCATTGTAAATACTCAAATGACATTATCTCAAGTTTTGTTTGACCAAACTCTGATCAACGGCAAATTGACACGCAACACCCCGGACTGAAAATTGTTCGACGAACGGCAATCAACAGATCAACACCCCTGCCTGATCCTATTTCGAATTTAGTCAATTCAAACCCCGATCGTTGCAAAATGTCGTCTGTTTCGGAATACGCACCTTGGTAATAATGTGTATTTACCGATGTACGACTTCTTCAGTATTTTGTTTTGAGTCGGCCATTAATGTATACCGAACGCGGACCTTGGAGAAGACACCGCAAAATGACAATCTCAACACGTATAATGGAACAGCCAACGTGGAACAGCCGTACTTTTCCATTCATTGATTAACTAGAAATGTAAACAAACATTACGTCTTCCGTAGATTGTAAATAATGGACTGTTGTTCTCGATTGCTAATGAATTTGATTTTTTATTTCCAATGCGTTGTTCTTTATGATTTATTTCAAAACAGCCACATCGTTTCACTGACGGTTCAGGGAAGTACGCTTACGCCATTCATACAAATCTGTCTTCCATATTCATACATCTACACACAAAATTTCATGAATGGGAAATTCATTCTATGAATGGGAAATTCATTCTGTGATTAATTAACGAATTCGGGCACCATTTAAGTGTTGAAACGTTCGGACAATCAAATTAATGTTCAATGAAAATAGACTATTGAGTGTAAGAGTTTTTTATTACATCAGAAAGATGTGTACGGGGTTTCCTGAAAAGGATTCTTTTAGCATGGGTATGATCACTAATGTTTGATTGCGTGAGGTTGGTCAACTGGGCGGTAACATAGGATAGATCTATCGTTTGGATAGACACTAATCCAAAAAAGGATTTATATGCATTTCTTTTATTTATGAAATTGTTCTACTGCCTTTAATATTTTGTCTTGTCGCCTTTTTAATACCAACCATCACAAACGATTCAAATGTGACAACTTTTCTTTGTTTATTTGTCTTTCACTATTCATTTTAGGTATATCTGTTATTGTAATTTTATTTAATTTCATTATTATAATTTTTTTTTATTTGATTATTATTTTTTTGTACTTTTTAACTTGTATTTGTGTGTGTGTGTGTGTTTTTAGAACAAGTTAAGTCTATTCTTCCTTTTCAGTGCCTTTTTACTAATCTTATTGTCATTTTGTTGTGCCCTTATTTGTTGATTTTTTTTTGTATGTATGTTTTTTGTTTTTGTTTTTTTTTTTGGTATGTTTGTTTTTTTTCATTGTATTGTTTTTTGTGTTTAAGTACCAGGCCTATTCGTCTTTTTCACTCATTCTAAGTAATCTAATTGCTGTTTTGTTATGTAATTCCTTATTGGTTGATTTTCTTTCATTTCTTGTTTTTAGAAAAAATGAATGGATATGGAGTGAATAAACATCTGACAGAAATGCACAGGATACATACAAAAGTCAAGTTTATCAAGGACAGGGCTTTTATTCCTGTCCACATCTTGATGTCTCCTGAGGGTCTTCAACCAGAGGTGAACAATATTCACCCCCTCAAGCGAGATCAAGAAGGCCCCTAGTGTGCACTAAAGTGGTATTCCTGACAAAAAATTATATCAAGGTCACTCCCCTCCTCCCCACCCGCCATAGAGTGCCGTCTTTGGCGATGCTCAGGGTTATCCAGCTGAAAGCACCAGGGTAAACATCATTTGAATAATATTAACCCTTGATCATTTATTAGCTACTTTTTGTGGCTGTCATACAGATGTTTGTTAAACCAACGTCACACTCTGTGATCTCCATGTGCAATTAACAAACACCTGGGCCTTACCTGTACAGGCAATCAGGCATGACAGGCGAGTGGTATGAAAAGTATGTAGGATATTGTACCGAGTGGTTGTATCTACATGTACATCATAGACAAGTAATTTGACCCCGATTTTCTTCAATCCGAAGTTATAGCAATTTTTCTGCAACCCTCTTGTTATCTGGTTCTATTTTATGTTAAACAAGAAAATGTGTCTAACGGACACAATGCCCCGCCCAACACATACTTCGAGCAATGCCATATTTCATGATCAGTGAAGCATGAAGTTGGTGGCATGGGTAAATCTTTGTTATGTTTTTTTATTCATACCGTAATGTATATTGAAATGAAGTTTCACGATAAAAGCAATCATCCTTCACAGAAAAAAAACTTCAACCTAAGGGTAAAGCTCATAGTACCCCCCCCCCTTTTTATCAAAGATCAGTGAAGCATGAAATTGGTAGCGAGGCTAATTTGTATTATGATTTTTGTTTAATTATACCCCAATGTGTATTTATACAAAGTTTCATGATAATAGCAGACATCCATCACAGAAAAAAAACTTCAACCTAAGGGTAAACCTCATACTATCCCCCTTTTTTCCATGATCAGTGAAGCATGAAGTTGGTAGCCGGCATACAATTTTTTTATGATATTTGTTTAATTATACCCTACTTTGTATTTATACAAAGTTTCATGATTATAGCATACATCCTTCACAGAAAAAAAACTTCAACCTGAGGGTAAACCTGGCTTGAGACGGACGGACGGACGAACGGACGAACGGACGGACGGACGGACAACCCGAACACTATATGCCCCCTACTATCGTAGGCGGGGCATAAAAATACCCTCGCTGGCCGGGGAGATAACTCGGAAACTCATAATCGGTCAATTGACCCATTTCCAGTTTTACATGATTTATCTCCCCTCTCACTTCCGGTTTCAAAACTGCGGCTATCGTGTAGAAAGCAATATAAAGGAGGATTTATTCATAGTGTTTTATTTTTCTGCCTTTATTACCACTTCGCTGTTAATAAATAATGATGTAAAAATATTTCACACAATCTTCTTTTGTTTTGTTTTTCAATAAAAAAAATCTATCCATAATGTCCATTTATTAAAATTTTATTACTTTAGTTTAGCTAGATCTATACTGTTAGTTTCTGCTGTTAAAACAAATTTTTTTTCTGTTAGACAACTTTGATTGACATCACATTTAATTATATCACACGAGATAGTTGTTACCTGTGGCCACAGGTGACTTCATACAGGTAGGTGTTACAGGTAATCTTGTTAATTAGGACAATCAACAAGACACGATACAGACCTTTGTTTAATCTGTTAATTACCGACAGTGACATAACATAGGTATCTGTTGCCGCTAGTAAAGGACATGCTTATTTTTACGAAATTTCTTTGCAACATTTTCTATCACATTTATTTTTATTGTGTAGATAAAGGACGTATAATCATTATAAGTCCTTGTGTAGATGAAAACTTTTTATTCAGATGCAGAATTGTTTCACCATGATGAAAACAAAATGCGTATTTTTTTCTTTTTCTTTGTGTATTTCCTGAAATGAAAATAATTTTATTGCAGTCTGCTTTATATTAGTCCCAGGGTACAAAAAGCAATTTATTTACTTGAACAGGTCTCTATTTATAAACAGAATTCATACAATAAGTGCAGTCTCCAATGCAGTGTGAACAATAATTGCTTTCTGTTATCAGTGTTGCATTGCCTGATCTTAGTCTGTAACGATATTCATCCTAATCCTGGTCCTGATAATTCCAGACATTTATTTCAAAATATATCAATTGTTAATCTTAATGTCAACTCATTGCGATTTAAAACTGACCTGGTTTATAATGAACTAGGTGATAATGATATTATATGTATTACTGAAACTAAACTTGATGATTCTGTCTCAAGTAATGATTTATGTATTGATAATTTTTATAATCCTGAAGATTTTCGCAAAGACAGACAAACAAATCGTGGAGGTGGCATCATATTTTATATCCGTAATAACATGATTGCTAAGCGTAGACACGAGCTTGAGTCTAATAATATTGAATCAGTCTGTGTTGAGGTTAACTCCCTTAATAAAAGATTCTTAGTTGTGTGTGCCTATAGACCACCCAACTCCCCAGCAAACTCATGGGATTTTATCGATTCCTTATTGGAAACTTGTGTGAATACTGATCTAAACTTAGTATTTCTTGGTGATTTAAACCTTGACTTACTTACTATACCATTCAATCATTCATTTTTGCAAACAATAAACAAATTTGGTTTGCAGAATGTGATTAATGAACCAACAAGGATAACCCCTACTACTTCTACCTCATTAGATCCTATATTTATAAATAACTCTGATTTAGTGAGGAATAGCAGTGTTTATCCTAACATTTGTAGTGACCATTGTCCAACAATACTGGAAATTAACTTTAACTCATTACGTGAAAAGACATATCTAAAAACAATATTGGACTATAATAATGCTGACTACGATTCTATTGAATCAGAACTTGATTCAGTTGACTGGCATGGTATACTTGACAATGTCGATGACTGTAATATAATTAATGACATTATAAATGAAAAGATTTCAAATAGTATGAATAAGTTTATACCCCAAAAAGAGATAAGGGTTAGACCTAAAGACAAGCCATGGATGACTAGCAGTATCAGACGTGCGATCAGGCAACGCAATAGGATACACAGAAAGGCTAAACTAAGTAATAATCCAGACCACTGGAGAAAATATCGAGTAAAAAGAAATGAAGTAATTGAATCTGTCCGGAAAATAAAAAATGACTATTTATGTAAACTTCAAAACTCTTTGTCTGATAAATCTATTCCACCAGGCAAGTGGTGGCGTATTGCTAAATCTTTATGTCAATTTAATAATAAAAATATCTCTTCTAATCCTATCAAAGTTGATAATAATATTATGACTCACCCATTAGATAAAGCAAATGCCTTTAATGAATATTTCTCTTCTGTCTCTAGCATTGATGATGAACCTGAACTTCCAGATTTTGCCCCGCTCTCGCCCTGTGTGTTGTCTGACATAGTGATATCAGAGCAGGAGGTTACTGATCAGTTTCAAATATTAAATATTAACAAACCCCCAGGCCCTGATATAAACTCCCTCCTAAATTTTTAAAGGCTATATTCCAGTCACTGGTTATACCTGTTACAATACTATTTAATAAAACTGTTCAACTTGGTCAGATTCCTAGTGACTGGAAGAGAGCTAATGTTTCAGCGGTTTTTAAGGGCAAGGGTGGTAGTGATGTTCCTTCTAACTATAGACCAATCTCGGTAACATCTTGTTTTAGTAAAATGCTTGAAAAAATCATATTTAAAAACCTATATAATTATGTAAATGTTAATAGGATTCTTTCTGATCATCAATCTGGTTTTAGATCAAAAGATTCAACTACAAATCAGTTGTTAACAATTTATAATGCGATAATGAAAAATTTGGACATAAGTAAAGAAGTACGATTTATATTCTTTGATATATCTAAAGCCTTTGATAGAGTATGGCACAAAGGTCTTATTTATAAACTTCGAAAGTATGGCATCTGTGGTAATGTACTTAAATGGATTCATAGTTTTTTAAGTGATAGGACACAAAGAGTAAATGTTGATGGTTACTTCTCTAGATGGAGATCTATTAATGCTGGAGTTCCGCAAGGATCCACACTTGGCCCCTTTTTGTTCCTACTCTTTATAAACGATATTGAAAATGAAGTTATGAATAAAATAAAAATGTTTGCTGATGATACATCTCTCTATTGTGTTGTTGACAATCATCACATAGCAGCTGAATCTCTTAATGAGGACTTAGAAAGCATTAATCAGTGGTCTCAAGATTGGGGTGTTAATTTTAATGCAGCAAAAACTAAATCTGTTTTATTTTCAAGGAAAAAAAAATAAAAATTTACCACCATTATATTTTGATGGTAATATATTAGAGAATTCGTCTGTTCATAAACACCTTGGCATAATATTAAGCTCTGATGGAAAATGGAAAAATCATTTAAATGAAATTTATACTAAAGCTTGTAAAAGAATTAATATATTGAGATTAATGAAACATAAGTTAGATAGAAAATCTCTCGAAAAATTATTCATAGGTTTTATTAGACCAGTTTTGGAATATGGATCAATTATCTGGGACAATTGTACACAAGAGGAATCTGACTTAATAGAAAGTATTCAATTAGAAGCAGCAAGAATTATTACTGGTCTTAGAAAGGGTACTTCTCACCATATTTTATATAGTGAATTGGGATGGGTTTCACTTAAGGAGCGTCGAAGGATAAATAAATTAATTTTACTACACAAGATATTTAATGGCCAAACGCCTGAATATCTCTTAGATGAAGTTATTTTATTTGTAAATACAAATGAAAATTATAATCAAAGAAATGTTCGCACATTTGAGCCACCACTTTGTCGTACAAACTCTTATAAAAATAGTTTCTTTCCAAGTGTAATTAGTGAATGGAATAAGTTAGACATGTCAACACAGAATATACAAAGTAGAGAGATGTTCATCAGACAAATTAGCCAAGCCAAGATAGTTCCCGCTATTTTTTACTCCTTTGGACCTAGAAAAATTAATATAATTGTTTGTCAACTTCGTAATAATGCAAGTGATCTAAACCACCATAGATTTCTGCTATACTTGTCAGACAATTCACGGTGTGACTGTGGGGATGATGTGGAAGACAACTTCCACTTTATTTATGTTTGCCCTAATTTCATTCGCCAGAGATATGAGTTGTTCACTCAGCTGCGGAGATATGCCAATATAATAAATGTAGATGTCTTGTTGGGGGGCTCCGAAAATCTTTCATATGATGAAAATTTGGAAATTTTTTCTGCAATTCAAAAATACATTGAAGATTCTGGGCGGTTTTAACCGTTATATTATACAGATAATGTTATATGGACAGATATACCATAAACTTTAAAATAAATCTTAAAATAACTTATTTAATTTCATGAACATCAATACTATTTATTAATTGATCATTATATTAATTAACTATTATGTATAGGACAAACCATAAGTAACAAAATAATAATAACATTATTACTAATATTATTTATTTTGATTTATTACTATTTATGTAAATTAATCTTCTTTTCTATAATTGATATTTACGCAAGGATGTCCTCTTGTTATATAAGGAGAGCACTTAAATAGGCCTAGCCTGATGTGCAATCCCTTTGAACCTTGTTTGTATATTTTAATATATAATTATGTTCAATAAAATATTTTTGAATTGAATTGAATTGAAAAGCAATTCAGTTCCAAAAAGTAGTTTTCAAAAATTGAAACACTCTGGAATCGGCGCAATTTTAAGCAATCACATAAATCTGTCCTCAGCATAACTTGTAGCTTTACATAGAGAAGAAATCTAGCATTTTTACCATATAATTTTCCTTTTCAAACTAATTTCAATTTCACTTTTAGAACAATTTGACTGACACCCATTGCATTTCCTTTTCATTAATATTTCATTAATAGTCATCAGAGTCGTCCTGCACTTATTCTGATGGTAAATCTCCACAGCAGACTTTTTCAGCAGAAAAGTCTGAAGTAACTTTATTCTTTCAAATATGCCATTCGGCCACATGACCAAAGTTAAACTTTTTGTAGTTTGTATCAATGCAATGTAGTGATGCACTGTCTTACAAAGTTCCGAACCAAGCCTTTAAGCTTTTCATATTCAAGCGTTTTAGAAGGCTATACAAGGCTTATATCTGTTGACCTAGACATTATTGTGTTGTGTATTGCTGGTTCCCAACCATGCAGGAAATATTTTGTGTATATGTCTTGTTGAAATCATTCACATGTTATAGCCATCTTCTGCAATGAACGATTTGTAAAAATTGTAGCTAAATTCTGCTTTCAGCCATGCTTGTGTAGTGCAAGTACTGCGCCTCTGTATGTCTTGCTGCTGCAGTTTCAACGAAAATAATTTGTCGTCTTATAAGATTTATATGTTAAATAAATCGTTTTCGTCGTATAAAATATAAAATAATTTATATTTTCATTTATTTAAACATTTTACCATCAAACCACAAACATTATAGAATTATTTCAGGTATGTCCAGTGTCACCTGGAAATCGATGTGTATTCCGATAAAATTTAGATTTAATACATTTTTATCTTTCGTAATTCTGTAAAAAATGCTGAAATACAAATTTTTAGGGATAAAAATAAGAAAAAACAATAATATATGATTTTAAAAGTTTAATAAATGTGAATGCATATAACTGCCTCAACTTCTATGCCTTTTAGGGGTAATTTTAATTATTTCATAAAATACATTTCAGTTTGAATAAACATCGCAAAAATGTTAATCTGACCCCCTGCTATGCGTACACGTGTCGGAAGGTGCTCAGGTAAGTTTGTCAGGTCACCTGTGCTGTGTAATACGATTAAAACAAGTGCCGATTTTCAGTTACACAAATAGAAGAAACTGCGGCTAATAGCTGCAGTTTTGTAGTTCGATGATCGTCCACCAGGCGGCGCTTTAGTAATTGGAAAGTCGTCAATTCCACATTTTCATACAAAACTGCCCAAAAAGGAAGTTGCACATCTTCAATGTGTCCAGAACAACATTGCAAAGTTTAAGAAGTGTCGGGTTAAAGGTGTCTGAGTTCAAGATTACACAAACTTAGTACCCCAAAAGCTGACGGACGGACAGACTGACGGAACAATAAGGGAGTCATTGGACTCCTAGACCTGTGCCCTGCGGTCAACATTGTTGACACAGGTAAAAAGTGTACTGTTAATAGACTGTTAATGATCCAATCCCCTCTCCCTTTTGTTTTAAAGGATTCGTTATTCCCTTTTTTTTTTTAAAGGATTCATTCATCTCTATTTCTGCAATTACAAAACAGGTTTCAAATTGAAATGCAACTCTTTCTGGTCAAAGTTATGACATATCCGAATCTTGCAAGTCCGAAAATTTTTTGATGGGCAAAGGCGAATAAATTTAAAGATTGAAACAACTAGAAATTCTAACCAAGCATTGTGCTCAAACACTTTTTCCTGATCTGTAAGTAATCTGTTTCCAAACTGTGGTCTCTTCACGTCTTCTTCATTGTTCGATTTCCCATCTTCAGATTGATTCATGCCTTTATAAATTGTCTAATTATAATTCTCGCTAACATGTGTTTATTTTGACTCAATGTTGAACATTTTCTTTTATTTCATGGTAAAAATAAGTGAATTTCAAACGCTTTGGAGATTAAAAAAAAAGTTGCGTTCGAACTTCTTCAACTTGTAACCCTAACCCTAACCCTTAAAAGAGGCATGAAGGCAATGTTTAAACTCACGAAATCCCTCGGTGAAAAACCTAGCATCTCTACGATGTTACATCTATATAACCATACAATAAGGCCAGTTTTATTGCATGGGTCTGAAATTTGGGGGTACTTCTCATCCAGAAAATGTAAAAATAATGAAGAAAGTTTTCTTCTCAAAGAAATGGACAACATAGTTGTAGAAAAGGTCCACACTAAATTTTGCAAGTTTGCTCTTGGGGTTAGAAGTAAATCTTCCAATCTAGCTTGTAGAGGAGAAACTGGAAGTTACCCAGTTTTAATGTATATACTTTTAAACATGGTTAAATATTGGTATTATTTAGAAAATAAATTGGATACTGACACAATTCTCTATCATGCATTTGTCGAATCTAAAAACTTGGAGATAGAAAATAAAGAATCATGGATGAGTAATATTAAGAATATATTCTCCTACTTAAAACTGGACTATCTGTTTAAAAATCCAAGTAAATGGTCAAAGGATATTATAATGAGTAAAATAAAAATGTCCCTTAAACAAACATTTAGTCAAATTTGGTTATCTGGACTTTTTAATGACAATAAGAGAAATGCAATGGTTGGTAACAAGCTAAGAACATACCGCACTTTCAAAACCATTTTTAAAACAGAAGAATATCTGAAATATGGAAAAGAGAAAGACCGACAACTTTTGACAAAATTTAGAATAAGTTCACATCAATTAAATATAGAAAAGGGCAGATACAACAATCTTAAAATTGAAGATAGAAAATGTGATTTATGCCAACAATCTGTTGAAGATGAAATTCATTTTTTAGTCCAGTGTGCTAGTTTACACTTTATTTCAGCAAATTTGCAGTGTGAATAAATATTTCCAAAATCACTCGGATGAAAATAAATTCATTTGGCTTCTTGGAAGTGAAGACAAACCTATTATTTTAATATTATTTCAATTATTGAAACAACTATTTCAGAAAAGAGAGTCCTTATTGACATTAAAAAAATAAAACTTATATATATATACTTTTTTTTCCTTCTGTCAAACATTAAAAGCATAAGAGTTGTCTCCATTTGATGAGCAAAACATAACTTATTAAAATTTCCAGGTGGCTATCATTACATTGCAGTAATTGCCTTGATTTATGTGTTTTCTTTTATAAATATTTGTATTTGTATTTCAATCTGTTTAATCATTGTCTTTGTATTGTAATGTGCTGTAATGTAGGTATGATTCCATTGCAATTTTTCTGCTCAGCTTTTGGGCACTTTTATTAGTTTAATAAACTATGTCTATGTCTATGTCTATGTAATAATTAAGAACTTAACCAAATTACCAAAAAGCACTTGCAAGGACACGGAACTTCAGGGACAGTAATTTCCCAAATGAGAAGGTCTTCAAAATTTTATATTTCCATAGGGATATGCCAGAAAACATCCCGAAAACATAAAAGCTAAAACAGAGGCTTTATGACACAAATTTTTACAGGAGTATATTATCTCTGAAAGTTTGACCTTCTTTTATTTTCACACTTTTTTCTGGATTGCTTGCTGGATTTTCCGATGCTAACAGGTTTTTAAAAAGAGGATTTTCATCACTGCTGATATTCGGAATCATATTTTATACCTTTGCAGCTCTCATTACAAATATAAATATTAACAACTGAATGAAAATGTCAATTGATCATTTATTAATATTAACAATTCATTTGTAAACATTAACAAATTAATTATAAATATTAACAATTAATTCATTAATAGTGATAATTCTTGCTTATTTCTTAATATTCGTTATTTATACATGTTATTCATTTACAAATCATTTGGAAATATTCTTTATAATTCATTCATCAATATAAACAATTCATTTATTTGAAATTTAATTATTGATATTAATAATTCTTTTTCTATTTATAAATATAAACAAATGATTCTAAATATTAACAATTGAATTATAAATACTCCGGATCTCCTCTGAAACCGCTGAGTCAATATGAATCAAAACTTGCCACGATAGTCTATAAGTGGTCCCCTAAAAAGGTGTTTTTTTTTCAGGCTGGCACTATATCCCAGATAGCCACCAGCGGTGGACATAGTTTAACATTGTATCTTATTTGAAAATACATTAAAAGAACTCCTCTTAAATTACTGGGCCTATTGGAACCAAACTTGGCTACAAAGCTTTTAGGTGTCCTTAACGGTAACATGGTTGAACCCTACGGGAAAACACATTTATAGATCTTCTCTGATACCGCTGAGCCAGTTTGAACCAAACTCGGCTAAAATAATCTTTAGGTGGTCCCCTGTGAAAGGTCTTTCATGTCAGCACTATATATAAGATGGCCGCAAGCGGGGAACATTAAACACATTCAAAGATCTTCTCTTGTGAAACTGCTTATCCAATTTGAACGAAACTTGGCCAAAATAGTCTTAAGGTGGTCCCCTGCAAAAAAATAATGTGTATTTTCTGGTCCAGATTTTATCCACGTGACCACTAGCAAGGAACATAGTTTAACATCGGACCCTATAGGAAAACACATTGAAAGACCTCCTCTTAAACTACTGGGTCAATTTGAACCAAACTTAATCATAATAGTTATTAGGTGATCTCCTGAAAAAAGGGTGTTTTCAGGTCTGCGCTGTATCCAAGATGGCCGCCAGCTGGGAACATAGTTTTAACATTTAACCCTAAGGGTAAACACATTCAAAGAACTCTGACACTACTGGGATATTTGGTACCAAACTTGGCCACAATGGTCCTTAGATGGTCATTTACAAAAAAAAAAAAATTTCTGCATGGTCCGGGTTATACTAAGGAAAACCCTTTCAAACATTTTTACCTCTGAAACTACTTGGCCAAATGGAACCAAACCCCACAATGGTAGTTCTTATATGGTACCCTTAAAAAGGTGTTTCTCAGGTTCATGCTATATCCAAGATGACTGCTAGCGAGGAGCATAGTTTAACATTAAACCCTATGGAAAACACATTCAAAGATCTTCTCCTCTGAAACTGCTGAGCCAATTGGAACCAAACCTTGCCACAATAGTCTTATGGCGGTCCCCTGTAAAGAAAGTGTTATTCAGTTCCGTGCTTTATGCAAGATTGCGCTAGTGAGGACATAGTTTTACATTGGACTTGAACACATTCAAAGATCTTCTCAGAAACTACATAGCTTATTAGAACCGAAGTTGACCACAATAGCTTTTAAGTAGTCCTCTTGGATTTTTTTCAAGTTGGTCGTCAGCAATGAACTAAGTTTGATATTGGACCCAATAGGAAAAAATTAGAGATCTTCTTAACCCTGGCGAAAAGATGTTTTGCAGGTTCACACTTTATTATAGATAGCGACCAGCAGGGAACCTCTATTAACATTGGACCCCATTGGGATCATTTTCAAAGATCTCTCCACTGAAACTACATATCCAACATGGGACTTCTGATCTGTGTTCAAACCAGAATAGATTTCTGATATTATACGAAAAAAATCACTACATCAACACAGTGAGAGGGAATCCCTTATTAATGAACACTGTTGAGCTAAGGGTGGTTTCTATTGAATCTGTTGTAGCGCTTCAGGTTAATTGTTTTTCGTCAATTAAAACTTAATTAAAGAATTTCATGTGGGACCAGTTAAAAATTTCACAAATATTTTGTGGTATTTGAAGTGATCGTTTCAGTCTTCACTTACTAGAGTTCCTATCTCGAAAGTCCTGTATTGGAGCCAATATTCTTTTGGTGGTCCTCTGAAACTTTTTTTCAAAGTTCACACTTGATCCAAGATAGTCACAAGCAAGCATTGAACTTACCAAAACATGTACCAATGTCTTGTACTGATAGCACTGGACAAATTGGAACCATATTTTTACTTTAGACCCTTTAAAAGTAATCTCTATGTAAGCCAGAGTCCATGGTCCAGCCTTCTGTTTTGTATTGCACCTAATTGAAAAACAGTTTCTTTATCTTTGATAGCATTCCATTAATAAAACCGGAAGCCAAGTGAGCGATTAGTCCCAGGGCAGTCATATCAAAGTGTGAACATTCCATAATTTTGATCAAAAAAGAATTATGAAGATACCTAAAAAAAAAGGGCGATTTGAAAATAACAAATAAGACCTTATTTCTTAACCGGTGAACCAAGGAGCCATGAGATGCCGTATTGTCTTCAATGGGTGCCGAATATTGTCTGGATGCCGATTTGTCCGGGTGCCGAATCGTGTGTGCAGGTACCGATTTGTCTGAGTGCCGATCTGTCATGTATTCCGATACAGTTTCGGCATATGAGCCTCTGGTTTTGAAATAACATATTATACTATAAAGTGCAATTTTGGCCCTTTTGATCTGTTATAGCTCGGGGCAGGTAAGGGCTATGCGAATTACACTGGCACATCACAGAAAACAAGAGAAGTCGACAAATACCCTCGCTCCTTGTACCCTGAATATTATAAGTGCAAATCCAATCCAAATTCAGAAAGGAACAAAGTACAAGTGTGGAGGCACTGCAAGTATGGAAACAATGATATAATCCTCAAGAAAAAAGTATTATGTAATGCTACAAGTGTCAAAATTGAATAAGTCGGTAAAACAGGAAATTGTATCCCGATTGATCTGAAAAGCCCCCCCCCCCCAATTTGGCATGACTATACAAAAGTTGTGACAAAATTTAAGCGGAGATGATAAATTCAACGACTTTTGGAACTTTTTTCCTTTCAGCGACATTATTATTTCAGGGACAAAAAGCATATCAATTCACATTAACCTGTGAAAATACATTACACCTCTTACGCCTTGCCCTTCCTATGAAGTAGGTGGAAGTAGGAGGTTTAACAAGGTCATATATTTTTACAGTCTAAATTCTTCATCTGCTGTTCAGTTGATTTCTCATTGACAGTCAGAAATATAGAACTCGGCGTAGCTCTCATCTTAGGACTTTTTTACTCATCCATCTCAATTTTAAAATAAATTCAATAAATGTTTATGTAAGTGTTTCTTTTTATCTCTATCTATTAATGAGTATCATTAACAAAGCAAAAATATTTGTCCGAGTCATTGATGTGGAACTTGAGTCTTCGAGAAAAAAATACCTCTAACTAGTACTGTCCAGTTTAATTTTTTCTGAAAATTTTGATGTGTATCTTATATGAAATTTATATCCATTCAAATTATAGTTTATTTTTCCAGACTGGATGTCGCAGAATTTACATATGATACGTAGAAAAGACGTCGCTGAAATGATATACGGAATACTCAAAAAATGTCGCTGAAACGATAGTCGCTGAAGTGATACTGTCGCTGAATATACACGTACCCAATTTTGATCTGCATGTGCCTTTTATATACCATTGCTGAGATAATTGCGACGATAATGTGTTACGGACGGACCCCCCCCCCCCCCCCCCCCCCGCACACACACAGAGACCAAATATCAAATCATTACAACATACACAAGCTGAGAAATCCTTGACAAAGAATTTCAATATATGACTAAAATTTTTTAAAAAAATCAAAAGTTATTGGCACACAGGAAGAAGATGCAAGGCAGACTTGAAAAGGGGGACATAGCACAACTCATGACACTAAAGCCTTATACCAAATATCATATCATTACTACGTATACAAGATGAGAAATCCTTGATTAACAATTTCAATATATAGCTATAATGGAATAAATTAAAGTTATCGACAAACATGAAGTAGATGAGTAATTGACTTGAAAAGGGAGACACGGTACAAACAATGACAAATCATCACAATAAAGCTAAGGACCTAATATGAAATCATTACTACAAACACAAGCTTACAAATCCATGACGAAAAATTTCAATATTTGATTACAATGAAAAAAAAAATTAAAATTATCGGCAAACAGAAAGTAGATGAGAGACGAATTTAAAAAGAGGAGACACCATACAACACATCATACTACAGCTTCAGACTAAATATCAAACTAGAAGTGGTGACATCAGAAATGATGGCCATACCAGCACATCCCTGTTTGACACAGAAAACAAGAGTTCTACTGACAAGCTCATATGTATCAAAATCAATACCTTTGGCGTCTTGTTTGCACAAAGACCAATATCAAACATCTGAAAGCTTATTGCACATCTGCACACTTTAATGCAACAGTTCTATACAAAATTAAATCCATAAATCCAAAAATGTAGGAGGAGCACGTATGCGTCAAATTCGACATCTTGGTGCATCTTGTTTGCACCAAGACCAATATAAAAAAATCCGAAAGCTTATTGCGCATCCGCAAACTATATGCAACAATTCTATAACCAAATTAAATCCATAAATTCAAAAATGTAGGAGGAGTTCGAATAATCCAAGGGCAATGGCAACATCGGAAACAACAAAGAAACAGAGACACAACTCGAATACAGCACAGAAAAGAAAAATAATGACACACATACACAAAGATGAACAACACGGACCCAATAAAAAACCATGGGTGAGATCAAGTGCACCGGCAAGCATCTTCTGCTTCTTATAAGACAACCGCCGTGATGAACATGTCAAATCCGGTAGAAGAAACAACAATTAAGCCTTTAAAGGAAAAGATCTGTTGTCATCTGCGAAACAGATATCCCATAGTGGTCCATAAGATAGTGATGTCGACTGTAAAACGTCTGGAGGGATGACTTCAAGTTTTGGGTAACATACCCTTTTTTAAGTAGCAACCGGGCTATATCAAGGAAATCACTGTATCGACCACATGCTCTTGAATAGCGAATGAGCTGGGAGATGTAAACTCCGTATGCCGGCGCTGTTAGGATATTGCTACAAAGAAAACAGAAGCTGACTATTGGAAAAGTGAAGTAACGCGTTCGTCGTACAGCTTTTAAATTTGACGTCTACATCTGTTGTCAATTTCGAGATGAAGGTCTAGGAATAAGGCCGACGTGAAAGTGTTTGTAGTGTTCTTAATTTCGAGCTCTTGTGGATAGATCAGATGAAGAAAATCACCAAATCAAGGGTTGTTTAGTGACAAAATATCATCTTTATAACGGAAGCTAAAATTGAAGGATTGGGCCAGTTTTTTATCTTTATTTTGAAGGAGCCCTCCGATGAATTCAGCCTCATAAGAGTGGAGAAACAGATCGGCTAGGAGAAGTGTACAGTTTATGCCCATATGAATTCCGAAAGTCTATTGAAAAATAAGTCAATATATTGTCGATTAGAAACTCTAACATTTTAATCACTTCTTCCTCTGTATATTTTTCTCCGATCACAACGTAGGCTTGTTCTCTACCTACAACAATCTCTACCTTAAACAGAATTTGATGCAGGTGCAAGTCAGTTCATTTTGAAGATGAAATAAATTCATTATTTACAAAAATGCGCTTCCGTTTTAGATTTATGAAATTACAAACGAAGCAATGCAGCCAAGCAATAGCACAATGTAATTAAAAATTGAAATAAGAACTAAAATATAAAATTGTATAAACATCACTGCTTCCCAAGTGCGGCTCGAGTTAATTGGTGGTTTATGTAATCCGAGACTGTGACTGCTGTAATCAGATGCATTGTGGTTATAATCAGACAAAATATACATCCGGTATGACGATAAAAATGGAATTAAGGCAAAATGTTCTGTTTAATTCCTATTTTCTTCTATAATGGTAGGTAGAAGATGTGTAAATTGTTGAGCTAACCGACCGTCACAACAAAAGCAAAGAAAGTACGTTTAATACGTGGAAATAAACAAATCTTATAAATCGTTAATAACTATACACTGACACCTTTTCCTGTCAGAAATATGAATATAACACAGCTTATATACAATGGATACATATTTTGTTCAAACAATCCGACTTAGTCACGCATCTGTCAAGATATCTGGTTTTTAAACATAAAACTGAGACTTTGGCTGTTGTAACCGCGACAGATTGCTTCTGTAGGTGCTACATTAGGTTTAAGTAATATATTCAAGTGCAACAGTTTAGTGCGCTGTAATCATAGAAAAGATTTTCTGTTGTTTTTGTGCGTTTTTATTCGTATATTTGATTGTATGACACATATCTTTTATATTAAAATAAACTAATCAGGAATATGTTGGTCATTGGCTTGTCCTTGTCTTCTTACAATTTTATTTTCTTGATACTTGGGTTATTGGATGTGGTTTGTTTTCATTGATTTATTCACGTTATTTCAAGCTTGTGATATGGTGTGAGGTTCCTCATTGAGTTGAAGACCGTACGATGACCCCTAGATGCTTTGTGTTGGGTCTTTTTAACTTGGAGATGGAATGTTGTCCCCTTGATAATTACCACATTTCCCTTCCTTTTCATATTATCTACACTTTGACAGTCTAGTATAGTCATTTTCGTCATATTGATATGAATCGTATATTAAGCATGAATCATGCATGAAAGATATGGTGATAAACAACAGAAGCGATGTGAAAACCATGACCGATAATTCCCGGATCATACGAGATAATATAAAACTCCTGTCCGAATATCAAGATAGAGATTATAGAATTGTATTTGACCCCGGGGTATTTGACAAAAGAGTTGCCATGGACGATTACAGCACGCGACCCTATGGATCTTAAATTGCAAAGGCATCATATGGATGGCTCTCCGACCCATGTTTGCTTCATGACGGGGAAAATAAAATTTGTATATATGTATATTAGTTGATTAATTATTGCCTAAATAAAAGAAAAGTATATAGATACAGGAAACGATGAGAAAAATGGGCCAAAAATCAATAATGATACAGAACGGGGTAAAACAATAAAAAAAGACACAATACTTGGGTAACGTTAGTACAAGGCAAAACATGGACTCCAGATGGACATAGACCACAAATTCTACATCCGGTTTCAGGGTAGTCTAATGTAATATCTAATTAAACAGGAGAATTTTTGAAAAAATAATAATGGTAGAGTTTGTTAGGTAATGGAATTTTACTTTGTAGTAAAATTAAAGTATATACTTGGAAGTTTACAAAAAAAAAATTTGCGGAAGAATCTTGTTTAATTTGGCAGCAGCATGCCTCTGCAAAGGGGTGTAATTAGCCCTGAATTTACATATTAGCTCCAAATCTTGACCCCTTTTTGATTGAATTTCAAATGCCAGAGTAAAATGCCGGTCAACATATGTCATGCTTTTCAGGTTTTACCTGGACCGGATGTTATTAACTGTGTATAGGGAAAAATTAGGCCTAAAATATGCCTGCAAGAAAATATTGAGAGTTGTAACAAAGACATATAGTGAAATTAATTGTGGTCTATGTCCAGATTACACAAAACAAAGGGAGACAACTGAGATCAGGTGGAAAATCAAAAGAGTTAAAAGGTATCACAAATGAAAACAAATCGATATCAACGCAAATGCTTAGATAAAGTTCTATATTAATCATCAATACAAAAAAAAAGATTGAAGTACTGGTCAAGAAAGATAAAAAATGACTGAATTGAGGTACAACACAAGAGGAGAACTACAAACAAGATAAACCAATAGAAAGAGATATTGATTAGAATACTGAACCTGGGATGCCCCACCGCCAAGCGTCCCTACACTCTCACACCGCTTCACTACGTTTACGGTGCTCTACATACGGTTAGGTCAAAGAAAAAAGAGATACCAACAGCATGAAGAAATGAAGAGCTAATTAGTCACGGTTTGGTGCACACCAAACTAATGAAAAATTTAACACTGACTCAATGGGAAAAAAAGTGGTCTGGGGTGACGTGCTTCACTATACTTACAAGAAGCGCATTTAGTTACTGTTTATAAAGATGCGTTGATAAAATTCCACCTTGTTGGACTCCCTGTTTAACCTCAAAAGGTGAACTTGTCTGACCCAGCCATTTCACAGAAGATGTAAGCCTATCATAAAGGTCAAAACTAACATCCCAAAATTCTAGACCCATATCACGATGGTAAAGCTTATCGAGTAATATATTATGATATACGACGTCAAACGCTTTTTGACTGTCTAAAGTTGTTATATACAATGTGTTTCGACCTTTAGCTTCCAAATTAACTTCTGAAAGTATTAAGGCTGTCATATTTGGAAATAACCCTTCTGTGATCCCAAACTGTAAATTGGATTGTTCTTTTTCTATCAATTTCGATTTCTCTAATATGATGTATTCAAAGACCTTCCCATGTACTAATGTTACAGTAATTTTTGCGAAATTTAGTTTGTGGACGCCAATTCTCCTACATCTTTGATCCGATTTCAACAAAACTTTACATGATTGTTGACCAACACGCCTAGTTGTGCATATCGTCTCGCCAGATTGATCGGCTAATTTTTGCTAGAGTTATGCCTCTTTTTGACTTAGAATTTTGCGAAATTTTGTTTGTGGACGCCAATTCTCCTACATCTTTGATCCGATTTCAACCAAATTTCACAGGATTATTGACAATCATGCGTAGATGTGCATATCGTCTAGCCGGATTGATCGGCTGATTTTTGCTGGAGTTATAACCCTTTTTGACTTAGAATTTTGCAAAACTTGATTGTGGACGCCAATTCTCCTACATCTTTGATCCGATTTCAACCAAACTTCACAGGATTGTTAACCATCATGCGTAGTTGTGCATATCGTCTTGCCGAATTGATCGGCTAATATTTTTGGGAGCTCTGCCCCTTTTTGACTTAAAATTTTGCGAAATTTAGTTTGTGGACTCCAATTCTCCTACATCTTTGATCTGATTTCAACCAAACTTAACAGGATTGTTGACCATCATGCGTGGTTGTGCATATTGTCACGCCAGATTGATGGGCCAATTTTTTATCACTGAAAGAACATTACGTACTGGGGGAGGGGGAGACATTAGTCTTTGTATCAAAAACACACTTCTAGTTAGCCTATATGTTGCATTTGGCAGTTTGTTTGACATGATTGATTCTCTGTATGGTATATACTATCCTGTTTGTTACTTCGTCTCGTTTGTTGTTGACGTTCCAGTTGTGTCAAACGTTTTTCCATAATTCGGATGGTTTTATCCCATTCTTCTAGCTTTCGTTCCAATTCAATGATATATAATCCTTCATTCAGCAGTAGGTTTTTATTTGTTATTCTGCTGTTAGTAGATGTTTTGATGGATCGCTTCTCTTTAGATGACTTGGATATTTCTTCAGTCTGCTGGTATGTAGTTTTCGGTGTGGAGTCGCTATCTTAGTCAGTATAGCTAGGAGAAATGCGTGCTGACTGACTTGTTAATGGTGTTGTGATTTGTTGTTTTATACTTGAACTCTCATTGCTCAAGCTAGTTTTTGAGTTGACTAATGGTCCAGTACAGCTTGGAGAAATCCGTGCTTCCTTGACTGGAAAACTTGAAATTGTTGTTTCCACTTCAGCTTGCTAATTTTGACTGAATTAATCTTCCTGATTTTTTCTGAGTTGTTCTATATCTTTTAATTCTTTTTCTCAGTTCTTTCCTCCATATATACTGCATATAATTGATTGTCAAATGTTACAGAGTCTGCAAACAAAATCTAATTTTTCTGACATGTTGTTTATATCTGTGTTGGTTAACCCAACGCATTCAAAATGGAACCATTCATTACACTCTTCACATGCTAATGTTTCTGTTCCTGCTGGATGTTGACAAGTGGGACATATATATTCTTGTCCGTCACTAAGGTTCAGAGCTTCGGGATTTGTCATAGACTCGTAATTATTGTATTGTATGTATAGTTTACCAGCTTGCATTTGATTATGTATAGTTGGGCTTCCATAATCGTTATCTAGGTTTACGTAATTTAGAGCGAGTTGCTGTATTTGCTCATTCATGTTGCTAAGACTATGAAAATTGTCATTTATATAGCTTTTTCCAATTTTGGAAGTATATTGTCAACAAATAATTTAAGTTTGGACCCATTTACCAGTCGAGATGAGCTTGTATGATAGCTATTAATTGTAAACTTTGATTGACTGCCTGCTTTCAAAGATTGTAACATATGACCACATGTTGGTAACTGTACATCTTTATTCTACTTCCACTTTACTTTCATCTGTTGATGTTTCATAAACAATAACAAGACCTTCATTATTAGTGTATGCTTCTAGTATTGTAGGTAATTTTTGTTTTATAAGCAGCTGTACTTAGATGAATTCTAAGATTGTTCTTTGGTTTATAATCCACCATGAATTCTAAGATTGTTCTTTGGTTTATAATCCACCATGAATTCTAAGATTGTTCTTTGGTTTATAATCCACCTGTATATGATGTGAAGTACAGTTATTTAACTTCTTGTTGATACTAGTATCTGATAGTCTTATTTCTATTTAGTTGGTAACTTCTTTCATTAGTTTTTGTTTTAATTGGGCTTAACTCTACGTAGATTTGTGTTCGATGTTCTCTGAATTTTACGTAGTGCCATCATACTGTTGTTATCATTCGTTTGCCAATCTCCGAAACAGAGGTGCATAGCTATGCACCTCTGTTTCGGAGATTGTTCGTTTGCATACTGACTATATTTTCAGCCATTGTAGTTTACACTAAAGAAAAATAGGTGATTGCGGTAAAGCTCGGAAAAAACCCGTGCTGACCGACTTAAATATCTCTCAGAATTTAATTAATGAAATAAAAGGGACAAGAGGAAACACCTACAATGGCTGAAAATTATAATTACATGCCACAATCTGCTATGGAACTACACAGGAAAAATACAAATAAGACAAAAGACAAACGTAAACAACGATAGGAACTCGGGACAGCCGGACTTGGTACCGGCACTAAAACCCAATACAGGTAGACTACTAACTCCATGACCACAATCTTGAAAGGAGAGAATATGACAATACGTAAAGAAAGATGGGTCAAGTGGTGCTCGCCGCTAATCTGCCGGCTAGCTAAAGGAGCATAGTCTGCTGGTAGAACACTGTCGCACTACGAAAGAAAAATCAAACTCAAAACTTCCCGCAGGATTTAGTCAAGAATCATCATATATTTCAGTAGACATCGGAATCGGTAATTGTAGATATGACTAATATGTCCAGATTTTTTAGTATAGCTCGGCCATGTTTTTTAGCGGATCAGAAAATGTCTCTGCAATATACATAAGTGACCTTCCATACATCATTCCTTTAAAGTTTGGTTCAATTTGCTTCAGTGGCTTTAGAGGAGATAGCAAATATATGCTTTTCCCATAGGGTGCCATGTTAAACTATCATCTTCGCTGGCGGCCATGTTTTTGGCGGATCAAAAAAAAAATCGGCAATCGAAGTAAAGGACCTTCCATACTAGTACATCATTCCTGTAATTCTTGGTTCAATTTTGTTCAGTTGTTTTAAAAGAGATAGCCAAAATGGGCATTTTCCCAAAGGGTCCCATGTAAATTATGTTCGGCCCTGGTGGCCATGTTTTTTGGGGATCGGAGAATTTTCTTCAATTTTTGTGAACGACCTACCATACATTGTTAGATACAATATTTATGGAAAGCTGTTTTTTCCCATTGACTGATATTTGAAGATGTATTATTGATCTCCATTCAAAATGATTTAACACATGTACAGCAAAAAATCTATGTGAAACAACCGCAGTAGAATACCGAAGGAACAAAGGAATGAAATTTACAAAAATCGAAGTCCAAAGACACGGGCAAAACGAGAACAAAGAAAACAATGACGTTTGACACAGAAAACAAAGACGTTAGACAGATACAAAGCACAGAAATAGAAATTACAACATTCAAAACAAAGGCAGTGTGAACTCCAATGAAACTGAGATTGACATCAGGTGCTCCGGAAGGGTGAGCATGTCCTGCTTTGTTAACAGCACCCGTCACACTGTGAGTGATTCAATCCGGGAAAATGTCAAAGTCGGTAGTCAAATCATCTAGCTGAAAATGTCCACTTTCATTTGGGATACTGACACGTCATATCTTTCAGTGATGTTATGGTGACGGCCATAGAATTTCTTTGGGGAGGAAATTAACATAGGTTGAACAAATCCCTGACCAAGCAGCTGTTGGGACAGTGTTTTTGCTCTGTTCAAAACATCACTGTACAAACTACACGCTCGACAGTAACGAACCAACTGTGAAATGTACACTCCATAGGCTGGAGAGGTAGGTATATTGCTGCTAAGAAAGTAAAAGTTCATAATTAGCCAGGAAATTAAAATCATCACGCTTGTCATATAGCTTAAATTTAAAACGCCCATCTTCGTCAATAGTAGGTGTTTCAATCGTTTCTTTAATTTCAAGCTCATTGAGATAGATCTGATGTATAAATACTCCTTAAATTTAGGATTATCAAGAGAAAATACATCGTCTATGTAGCGGAAGCTGAAATTAAAGGACTGGGCTAAATGTTTTTGTTTTCTTTGAATAAGCCCTTGTAAAAATTTGGCCACGTACGAGCAAAAGAAAAGGTCAGCTAAAAGCGGCGCACAGTTTGTTTCCAAAGGACTCTCTATTGTCTGTTAGAAAACACGACCTCCGAATTCCAACATTTTGATTACGTCAGTCTCAGGGTACTTCTTGTTTGAACCAGTGTGGTTCTTAACAAAATATGTCTTGTCTTTCCCTATAACTAATTAGGTGTATCTGCGTTCTCCATTTTTTTTGTGCAGAAACATTGAAGTATTAAATCTAGCTGCAAGTACTGTTTTCAGTTTATTGTGTTGCAGGGTTGTATAAAGTGTAGAAAAGTCAAAGGTTTGAATGCTATGGCAATGGGTAAGACCGGTTGAGGGATAGCTCTTCAAGATCTTTTGAATTTTTAAGAATCAACATTTGATTCACACCGCTTGTGGAGTAAGCTTTATTACAGTAATTTTTCAGGCAATCTCTGACTGCGGTCAACAAAGTAGTTAGTAGCTGTGAAAGAGGTTTAGTGGTGCATCTGCAAGACCCGGCAATGAATCTCTGTTTTCAAGTATGGATTCTTATGAAGTTTAGGTACCCAGTAGATGTAAGGGAGTTGATTGTTTTCATCATTAACTTTTATGCCAAATGATGCTAACACTGAAGTGCGATTTTGTACAATCTCATCCCTTGATATTGTAGTAAGGGTATAAGTAGGGTTTCCAGATGAACTGTGGATGCCCATCTCCTTCACAAGGCAGTCAAGACAGTGTTTCTTACACACAAACAGTATGTTGTTAGAAGCTTTGTCTGCAGGGACAATGACATAATTTTCATGGAGGCTAGAAAGAGTTCTTACTACAAGGGGATCTTCAAATATAGTGGAATTTCTTGATTTCATAGCTGTTTTAAGCGCCGGATGCGATTAACAATTAATGACTTTATGGACCTGATGAAATTTGGCACCTTTTGAGAAGATATCTCGTAGTTTGAGGTTGTCTACGATATGTAGAAATAAACTGTAGATTTAGGCATGGACCATTCCAGTATGATTATAAGGGGGGGCTGGAATTTATTCCAGAGCTGGAAATTTTTTTTTCGCTCGCTTCGCGGGACATTATTTTTTCCCCATATACACTGCAAATCTTTATAAACATCCCAATTATAAAATTTGGGTTGCGTATATTGCAACAAAGAATTGTACATAGACAACTTGTTTACCAAGCTTATCAAGCACTTCAGAAACATTGAAGCTAGATCTGAGTGGCTTATCTATGTTAAAAAAAAAACTTTTAGATACTCATGGTTTCTCAAATGTTTCAGAAAACCCAGAATTTTTTTATAATGATATTTTCATTAATAATTTTACCCAAAGAGTGTTTGATAATTTGAGTCAAAGCTGGAACAGCGATACCAGTGATAGTAGTAAACTAGACTCNTATATATATATATATATATATATATATGTAAGATAACTTTGAAAAAGAAAAATATTTGGACATTCTTGAAGACAGAAATATACGGAATGCTTTGTGCAGATTAGGAACAATTAAGCTCTCATTAGGGCCGATATAATAAACCTATTCCTATCCCTAGGGCAGAAAGAACATGTGTTGGATGATGAACCTCACTTCCTCATTAGCTGTACCAAATACGATTCTAAAAGACCTGAAATGTTTGCAGAAATAAAACAAAATATTATAGGTACTTTTAAGAACAAAAGTGATTTAAAGTGAATTTGGTAAATACATATACTTTATGATCAGGCCATTCGAAACCAACAACAAAAATTGAATGAAAATAAAAAAATGGAATTTTACAATAATATTCATAAAGTTAATGCAAGAGCTACTTAGGTAGACATCTGCAAATATAAAGTAGATAGAGCTACACTTAATGAAAATAGGATAAGTGCCCACTCTCTTGCAATTGAGAGAGGAAGGTATAAAAGTATTCCCCCCAAAAAAACAGAACTTGTCTAAAATGTACTACCTCTAGAGTTGAAAATGGGGAACATTTCTTTATCCATTGTCCGGCATATGCTATCTACAGACAAGAACTGATCCAAAAATGGAAAATAAATAATTTAAAAATAAACTCCTTTACAAGATATTACCTGTACTTCATTTTAAACAGCAGTTCAATAACATTACTTAAGGCTTTAATTGATAACATTACTTAAGGCTTTAATTGATATACATTGATAAATGTCAATCTCTGCCAAATGTCACCACCACTCCAGGAAATTAGTATTGCTAGAATTATTT
The DNA here is from genome assembly GCA_002080025.1 of Modiolus philippinarum. Classification (NCBI taxonomy): domain Eukaryota; kingdom Metazoa; phylum Mollusca; class Bivalvia; order Mytilida; family Modiolidae; genus Modiolus; species Modiolus philippinarum. The sequence goes on from MJUU01062651.1 coordinate 143,173, forward strand.
TAGTTTGTATGTATTTGTTTATGAGTTATGACCATTTGGACCATTTATTGTAAATGTGTTTACACTAATAAAATATCATTATTACTATTATTATTATGAAAATGAAGATACTTTAATAATAAAACATACTGCTCGATTTATTTATGAATGTCTTTAAAAAGATGAACTCAGATATAGTAAACATGTACTGTTTAATATGAAAAAGAAAGGAAATGGGGTAAATGTCAAGGAGACAACATCCCATATCCAGGTTAAAACGATCCAAAACAAAGCATCTAGGGGTCACCGTACGGTCTTCAACAAAGNNNTCAACAAAGTGAGGAACCTCACACCATATAGCAAGCCTTAAATGGTCCCAAAAGGTAAAAAGTGAACAAATCAATGAAAACAAACCACATCCTATAACCCAAATATCAAGAAACTAAATTTCATAAGAAGACACGGACAAGCCAGTCACCAACATATTCCTGACTTGGGACAGGCGCAAAAATTACGGTGGGGTTAAACTCTTGGATCCAAACCCTCCCCTATGTGTGGTGAATGGCTAAAAAATAGGTACTGTCCGGACAAATGCTCGCAGTTACTGACAGCTAGCTAAGGACATAATTTCCGTTGACTAAGATATCAAGCCTTCTTACATATGAAACTTCAATTGAAATACTTCTAAACAGATTTAGTATAACAACATCATCAATTATGAAAGAAGAACATGATATTGTGCATTGCCAAATACTGCCAATATGAAAAATTGTTTAAATTTAGTTATGGTGTAAAGCATTTAGGAGATGATCAATGTTTTTGCCAACAAAAACCAAAAGTAAAGACTTAACAACAATGCTGTATTTATATCCTTAAAGTTTATGAATTAGTTTGATCAACGGGTTAATAAGTTTGGAAGGACAATTTTTGAATTTATGCGCTTTGTAAATGATATTGCCATANAAGTTTGGATGTGAAATGCCCTGATGTATAAGAGCCCTGCATGTAGAACCAAATTTTCTTAATAAGTCAATGTATCTATAATAAAATTTAGAGAATGTTTTTATCAAGTTATGATATCTAAACCCTTGGTGCAGAAGTTTTTCATTGAGACAAAGATTTCGGTCGTTGAAGTCAGAAACGTCACTACATACTTGTGCATATCGAACAAGTTGAGAAATGAAGACCCCGTAAGAAGGGGCTAACGGCACATCGCCGTCGAGATGGGGTAAATTGACTATAGGAAAGGAGAAATCATTCCTTTTATCATGAACCTTAGTGTTTAACTTTCCTTGATTTTGATATATCAAGTATAATCACTTCTGCTATTGGATTTATTTAATGCAAGTTCTGCAGGATAAATTTCATCTGTAAATTTAGAAAATTCAGGATTGTTTAAAGCCAAAATATCGTCCAAAAATCTATATATATTGTTAAATTTATCTACTAAATGCTGTTTAGAAGGGTCTATTTGAATTTTTGCCATGAATTGTGACTCGTTGCAATAAAGAAATAAATCTGCTATGAGAGGTGCACAGCTTTTAACCACAGGAATACCTATTTTGTGCCGATAGACTGTATCACCGAAACAAACAAAAATATTATCAAGAAGAAAATTTAAAGCTTTTATCAAATCCTGACAAGTCCAGTTTGTATATTTGTCATGTTTGTCGTCACTGAAAACCGATTTAAATGTATTGCAACAAATGTACGTACATCCTGATTTTTTTGAAGGACCATTTGATCAAATACGAAAATTTCTCTTTGATGAGTGTATGCGGTAATGTAGTATAAAGGTTAGAAAAATCATAGCTATCGACGGAGGTGTATGCTTCATTAACAGATCGAAGTCTTTCCAAAACTTCTACAGAATTTGTAACACTCCAAAAGTAGTTAATTCCGCTGTATTCATAACATTTGTTGCTAAAGTTGATGACGAGATTTTTTATGGTAGTAATTGCACTGGTCAATAAAACAGAACTATGTGTAGTTGAACATTTACTTGATGCCGAAATAAAACGAAATTTGAAAGAATTTTTGTCAAGTTTAGGAAGCCAACACATAGTATGAATGCTTAATTAGAAGTTGCTTTAATTAAGTTCAGCTATAGCTATCATGTGATCATCACTTATTTGTAATTCTGTTGACGTGGTAGCTTGAAATGAAATAGAATTGGTAATATCATTCCGAAGCACCTCGATGTAATACTTACGTCAAACAACGACAACGTTATTGGCTGCTTTATCTGCCGGAACAAATATATACTCCTTTTCCATATCTTTTAACTTCTGTTTAATTTTTGAAATCGAATGTATTATTCTAATTATGTATTTTGTCAAACCCTTTGTATAATGTGGTTGTACAATAAGGCACTGACCATTTGATTTTCAGGGGGGGCTGGTATTTTTACCCGAGCCGGGAAATTTTTTTTTCGCTCGCTACGCGGGCCAGATTATTTTATGCTAGGAAATTTTGTTGAGCCAGGTTTTATTTCTAATGGACAGGATCCGGGCCAGATTATTTTTTTCTATTTTGATGCTGGTCAGAAATTTTTTTTGTGGCAAAAATCGAGACCAGAAAATGTTTTTCTAAAAAATACCAGCCCCCCCCCCCTGAAAATCAAATGGTCCGTGCCTAAAGATTGTTGTTGTTGTTGTTGTACACTATGCTAGAAAATTTTGTTGAACCAGGCTGTTTTTTCTAATGGACAGGATCTGAGCAAGATTATTTTTTCAATGCAGATGCTGGCAGGCAAAAATCGGTCAGATTTTTTTTATACCCCCCCCCCCCTTTTGAAAATCAAATGGTCTGTGCCTTAGAAGAAATTGTCAATCGCAGATATAATGTTTTTGAAGAAAAGTTTAAGAAAAAAATTACAGTAGAATGGTTTGTTGTATGCTTCAAAATCATTAGGCTCATTAATTTCGCGGATGAATTTTGAACTATATCCCGGAAGCAAGCCCCTGCACGAGTTTTGATTGGAAGAAACCCCTAGTCGCTGCGGAACCGCCATTTTCAGTTCAACTTCATAGGAATGACGAGCAGGAACTTTACCTCAGGTAACAACAAGGTACACAGTATAAAACTGACCTTCTTGCTTCACATATACACACCAGGCATTACCAACAGTGCATTGGAAGAATAAATTTTAAACGGGAAAACAGTTCGAGACGACCCAGGTGACACGAAATCGACAAGGTTCTAAATGATGCTCGGGGGGGGTCACTTCCACTGTAAGATGAGGTAGTGATGAGCCGCTGGAATAGGTACCCTTTTCTTGTTTCAGATTATATGATAAGGGTAGTAAATTGTGATGAAAATATGTGATAAGGTAGTGATTTTAGATGAGATTATGTGATAAGGTCAATTTGTTACATCTAAATCAGAAACTAATTAGCATTTGACATATCTACATTAATAAAGTATT
>MJUU01062652.1:0-26505 GCA_002080025.1 Modiolus philippinarum
AAAGTGTACGAGAGCGCCATGCAAGGCAAAAAGCGTCGGGACAAATTACAAGCGTTCAGAAAAAATAATTTTATTTGTTAAAGCTTTATTTTTTTATGCTTCCGTTAATATTCTAATATTCTAATTTACACCGCTAAAGAGACTGACATATACATATTATTTCATTTGATCTCATTTTTAGGGTTTTAATAATAATTTATGACATGCATAAAGCTGACTGTCGATAACTGCCTCCACCTGTCGATAACTGCCTCCGAGAAAGACATTTTAAATTTCCATACGACACTCGCAATTTTAAAGAGTCCAGCCCGGATCTGGCATAAAAATAAAGAAGGTAACCTCTTTGTGTGTTTCCCGGTAAAAGATTTAATCAGGTCATGATCTACATTTGAAAAATAATCCATTCATTCTTAAACTGTCGATAACTGCCGACTTTGCTCTATTTCTTGGAATTTTATTTGACACAAAAGCCATGGTTACGCGCCTGCCTGGTGATGAACTCCTTGAAGTTAAAACACGTATCGTTTCTTGTTTGAACTCTAAAAAAGTCACGCTTAGGCAGGGCGTTTTGTCGCAGACTGATAGACGCTACATGTGGGATCAACAAGCCTCATTTACAGAATCAGAATTTCCTCAGTTATGAAAGAGGACTTAAAAATTTGGCTTATGTTTCTATCAAAATATAACGGGACAACGGTTATTCTAGAGCAATTTTGGTCTTCAAACTCTATGTTGCATTTGTTTTGTGATGCTGCAGCTGGGGAGGGAAGGGGCTTTGGTGTGTACTTTAATGGGAAATAGGCACAAGCAGTGTGGCCGAAAAGTTTTATTGAGAAAGGTTTGTTATCAGATATTACTTTCTTAGAGTTGTAGCCATTAATATTTGGGGGGAGCAATTAAGAAATAAGAAGATCTTATTTCATATTGATAATCAAAGTGTCATTGCAATACTAAATCGGAAATCATCTCGTTCAGCAGTGATCATGGTTTTGGTTAGAAAATTGATTTTTGCATGCTTGCATTACAATATTCTAGTAAAAGCAGAGTATATTCCAACTCACTTGAATTCTATAGCAGATTCATTAAGTCGTTGTGGTTTTCAGAAATTCCGCAGATTATGCCCGTCGGCGGACACAGAGCCATGTGCCATCTTTACCCATCTTTGGAATCTTTGAAGGCAGAGAAAGAATCGATTTTAGAGAGTTCTATGGCACAAAACACATGGAAAACATATAAAACAGCAGTAGACTTGCTTTGTACATTTCGATCTATTTATGGGTTTGCAAACGGTTGGCCAGTATCTTCTCACGAAATTGCCCTTTTTATTTCCTTTTTGTCGTGTAAAGGTTTACCAGCTGCTACAATTTCTACATACATCTTTGGGCTAAGTCAGGGACCTTCAAGACAACACCAAATCATTTATTATAACAAAAATGTTAAAGGGAACTAAGAGGTTAAATCCTAGAAAACCGGACATTAGAGAACCAATTACAATCGCAATTCTAAAAAGATTAATATTTAGCCTAAAATCTTTATGTAGGTCTCGGTACGAACAAAATCTTTATTCTGCTGTTTTTTTCTGAAGTTACTGTAAAAAGTCAATACGAGGAAGTAGGACATGCAATTAGGTTTAACGATGTGAGTTTTAGTAGAGCTGCAAATCAATTTGGTCTAGAAATGTTAGTTAAAATTCGTAGCTCAAAAACGGACCAAAGAAAAAACTCCGCTACTGTCATACTTAATCCTTATACTGAGATCGATGCATGCCCGATTCGCTTACTACATGTTTATCTAAATAATCGTCCGTCAATTGCCAACGGATCTGATAAGCTCTTTGTACACCTAAATGGTCACCCATTAACTAGATATCAATTTTGCTCTATGCTACAAAAATCCCTAACCTTTTGCAGCTCACATACGGTCACATTCTTCCAGCATAGGCAGAGCAAGCGATCTTTCTCGAGAAAATCCAAGTGATGACGAAATCAAAAAACGTGGTCGTTGGTCTGCTAACGCCTTCATGAATTATATTCGATTGTAAATTAATAATCTTTATAGAGTAAAGTATGACACAAAGAGTATTTATGTCATATCACATTAAGTCCATTATCTATACACATTACAACGTACCATTCTCCCCTCGGTGCAAATGACATACATGTATTTATAATTCCTGTATAGTTTTAAAAATTTAAGTATAAGTGACAGTTGAAACTTTTAAGATTAGAACCATTGGGGTCACTTAAAGTAGAAATAATTTTCTTGTTCTTTATTTTGGGTGTTAAATAACTTTACATGTTATTTTCATGTTATTTTCAGAGTTTTATATATTTATAAAGGTTTGAGATATCGATATATGATATACATTTTTTTCCATGTATTACATTAGGTTTACGGTCTATATGGATAGTAGGATCACCCATCGTCTATTGGGCTGAGAGACGGGCTAAAGTAGGACAGGACCAAAGGAAAGTTTTGTCTCTTCAAGATAAAGGAATCTCAATTCGCTGAGTCGGAAAGGGTGGTATGTGTTGGGAAAGTTTTAGCTCAACTATAGAGAAATTGCTAGAAAACCACCCTCCCCCTTTTATGATCGTCATTCAATTGGGTTCAAATGATTTGGGTAAAAAGAAAAGTGTAGGTCTTATCCAGGATATCAAGTGTGACATTTTAAGATTACGTTGTTTGATTCCAAATACCAAGATAGTTTGGAGTGATATCCTGTAGTATTGGCACGTTGCTAATTCCGGTAAAGCAATGGAAAAGGCTCGGATGAATTGTGTTCTTAAGAATTTTATGGAAAATGAAGGACATTTGTAATCCATCATCCTAACATTCATGCCACTGAAATTAGTCTATACAGATTTGATGGCACCCATATGAGTGACCTTGGCAATGATGTATATTTAAATAATCTACAAGGCTGGATTGAAGCATATGTATCCCCTGGTCTTAGGAGTCCTTTCCCAAATGCGTAAATTTTCCACCAAGTTTCACGTAAATTTGTTAATTTTACGATTGTATACATATTCGGGGGGGGGGGGGGTAATTAGTGAGTGTGTATATTCAAACTCAGGTGGCAAGAAAATGGGGTCAGGATACGTTCCTCGAAATTCTACGTCGAAGCATATTCACATTTGACTTTCCTGCGGTACCACTGGAAGTTCTTATTTTAGGTCATCTCTTGTAAACCATAAGTGGCCCGTCCTAAACTGGTACTAGTTTGGACGATGTGTGCTTTAAAGTAGTGATTTTTGCAATTAGTTACTCCCATGCATGCAGTTGAATTATAGCGTAAAATACAGTGAATTTTTCATCCATGGGTTTACGCGAATGTGCTTCGGCGTAGTGGGATATCCTGATCTTACGTCCTCTCTCGAAATAATTTTACCGTGAGGGATTTTTGTCTCCATTGGTACCAATAGGACACAGTCTTGTCCAATAGTTTAACACTCGGCAGTTCTGTTTCATCTTTCCAGATTTTGTCTGTTATGAGCATTATGGCTATTATTTTCCACACTTAACTATTTGTTTCTTTAAATGCCACAAAAATGAATGTTTGATTAAACAAAATAAGAGACGTACTCGATTGAAATGTCAGCTGAAAAGATTTATTGTGAAAAACCTCATATTAAATTTTTTAAACAAATAGCTGGAGTTCATAAAATGTCACCGAACGAAGCTATTATGGAAGATTCGGTCGATATCTATTATATACTGATATTCTTACAAACACAGTCGAAAACCTTCCTAGACTAGAAGGCAGTGATTGTAATAAACTGATCTTTCATGCATAAAAAGAAAATATGCACATTTATCATTGGTATAAAGACTTAGTTCATAAATACAATGCAACCTGTAAACATCTAATCAAGGCTGGTATTTCACATCCCTTATTTTTCGGTAATGTTTTACATTACAGTAAAAAATACTTTAACTCGCCTAACAAACTGATAAAACCTTTAAATCGTCTAATTCATAAAGGTTATAAATATGGTATTGTCGTCAAATAATTACGTATGGCCTTCTTTTTTTAAGATATAGGGTCTTTGCATCTTAACTAAACACATTCGAAACTTCTAAAATCAGTATTGCATCGACTCGGTAGATGTATTCTGGTATGTGCATGAAATCCCTGATAGGAAGGGATCTTGTTGGAAGCTGTAAACTGAGGGTACATAATTGTATTTGTAATAGGTCTGGAGCTGGCATGTCAGTTAACTGCTAGTAGTCTTTTATGATTTCATGTTTATGTACGTATATTCAGTTCTTTCAGTTTCATTTTTCACAATTGACTCAGTCCTGTTGCTAATTGAATTTACTGTTGTTGCGATTGTTTTTTTTTTGTTTGTTTGTTTGTTATTTTTATTTATCACATTGGCTATAGGGGGAAGGTTTGGGCCCAATAAAACTAGTTTTATCCCGCCGCAGCAGGTTTGCGCCTGTCCTAAGTCATGAAATTTATTAAGCCTTTGTGTGTCTTGTATGTTTTCTAGTTAGTTTACTTTATGTCTATAGGAGTCTAGGATGGTGTTTATTTCGCTGTACTTGATGACTCTTTATTTAGGGGCCGACTCCGACGTGCCGTTGGGTGCGGGGTTTCATCACCGTCCATTGGCTTTGTTTTGTTATTACTTCCCTTTGGGTCGTTGTCTCTTTGACACATTCCCCGTTTCCCTTCTTTTTTCTACATGTTTAATAGTGGAAAAAAGTGTTGGATATCAAACGTTTATTTCCTACTTGATAATTTAAAAATTGATAGACAAAACCTATCTGATGGAATGATTGCAACTAAATCAGTTCTAATTGACAAATTTAAATCAAAATTGGAGTCTAGCATGAATAGTTATGCAAATCAACAGTTGGGAAAATTACGTACTTTTGCTTTGTTCAAAAAGAAATTCGCTAAGGAAAAATATTTAATTTTTATTAAAAATTTTGAAGTCCAGAAATTACATCTTTGAGAATAAGTGCCCACTTTTTGGAAATTGAGAGAGGTCGATTTAAAAAAAAATTACAAGTATTAGATAGACTAGAGGATGACATGCCCCTGCGCAAGGTTGAATGAAATTGGGATTTTTTAGTAATATTTGTTTCTGTAAGACACATATGATGCCCCCGCTAAACACATGTTACTCTAGGTTGCACAGATAAACAATGTACCCTGTATTACTAAATCACCAAAAAAATTAAACAATGTATATTTTTGAAAACAAGAGGCTCTCTAGAGCCTGTATCGCTCACCTGGACCATGGCTGACATAGATAAAAGGCATTTCCAATAGGAAAAAACAAAACATAAAATTTAGCAGAATATTTTTTTCTTAAATTACAGTATTCTTGTTTGCTTTCCGTGGCAACTGAAAGTTCCAACATCCATTACAACCCAGAACACCATTCAAAAATCATTTGGGCAGGGGTTCCCCTCATAATTAAGGTAATACATATTGCTGAAATAACAGAGCTGTATACAGAGCAGGACATGCTTACCCTTCCAGAGCACCTGATGTCACTCTGGTTTTTTTTTAGAGTTCACACTGTTAGTGCTTTAGTTTTTTGTGTTGTATATGAGGTGGTTGTGTGTTTTGTGGGCATGTGGTGTCTTTGGTCTTCTGTCTTCTGGTGTTCTTGCTTTTGCCTTGTCTCTGGACTTTGATTTATGTAATCTTGTGCTTTGTTCCTTCGGTATTCTACTGCCGTTGTTATTAAAACATTCAGACCACAATACAATTCAAAAAAAAATTCAAAAACTTGGGCAGAGGTTCCCATAAAAATCAATAAGGCCAATGTAAAAAATATGTTCAAGATGCTGGCCATCTTGGATGAGGTACGGACCTGCCAGATACATTTTTTGAATGGGACCTCCTAAGGACCATTTTCGCTTAGTTTGTTTCTAATTGGACTAGTAGTTTCTGGGGAGAGGATCTTTGAATGTATATTCCATAGGGTCCAATGTTAAAACTATGCTCCCGCTGGCGGCCATTTTGAATGAGGTATGGACCTGCCAGATACCTTTTTAGGAAGAGACCATGTAAGGGTCATTGTGACTAAGTTTGGTTATAATTGGACTTGTAGTTTCTGAGCAGATCTTTGAATGTCTTTTTCATGTGGTCCAATAATAAAACTATGTTCCGCTGGCGGCCATCTTGGATGAGGTACAGACCTGCCGGATACCTTTTTTGGATGGGCTATCTAAGGACCATTGTGGCTTAGTTTAGTTTTAATTGGACTAGTAGTTTCTGAGAAGAAGATCTTTGAATGTATTTTCCATAGGTTCCAATGTTAAAACTATGTTCCTCCAGGCGGCCATCTTGTATGAGGTACGGACTTGCCGGATACCTTTTTTTGAATGGGACCATCTAAAGACCATTGTGACTTAGTTTGGTTATAATTGGACTGGTAGTTTCTGAGAAAATCTTTGAATGTCTTTCCCATAGGGTCCAATGTTAAAACTATGTTCCCCGCTTGCAGCCATCTTGGATGAGGTACGGACCTGCTGGATACCTTTTTAGAAGAGACCATCTAAGGACCATTGTGACTAAGTTTGGTCATAATTGGACTGGTAGTTTCTGAGAAGAAGATGTTTGAATGTCTTTCCCATAGGGTCCAATGTTAAAACTATGTTCCCCGCTGGCGGCCATCTTGGATTAGGTACGGATCTGCCGGATTCCTTTTTTAAAGTTTGGTTCCAATTGGCCCAGTGGTTTCAGAGGAGAAGATCTTTGAATGAAAAGTTTACAACAGACGGCCGGACAAACGACGGACGACGGACGCCAAGTAATGACAAAAGCTCACCCTGGTGATATTAAAAAAAGAATCAAAATCAAAATACATATCACATGCACATTTTCAATATAGGTACAAATTAACTGCAAAATAAAAGCTTCCTAGCATCAAAACTGTAGGAGAAGTTGTGCGGACAATCTGTGTACCCTCTATTAATAATTCACACAATAAATGACTAAGTTCAACGATGTGTATTTTTTCCAAAAATGCATCAAAATTAAAATCCTTCCCCCATGCACATCTTCAATGTCAGTACAAATGATATACAAAACAAAAACTTCATAACATCAAAATTGTAGGAGGAGTTGGTTGCACAGACAAACTATGCACCCTCTATTACTAAATCACCAAAAATGACTAAGTTCAACAATGTATAATTTGGACAAAAATTAACCAAAATCAAAATCCTTACAACATGCATATCTTCAATATAGGTACAAATATTCTGCAAAATAAAAACTTCTTAGCATTAAAAATGTAGGAGGAGTTGCGCGGACAAAATATGTACCTTCTATGAAAAATCACCAAAAATGACTAAGTTCAACAATGTATATTTTTGGTAAAAATGCACAAAAATCACAATCCTATTCACATGCACATCGCCAGTACATGTACAAATGATCTGCAAAATAAAAACTTTCTAGATTAAAAACTGTAGGAGGAGTTGCGCTGACAAACCATGCCCCCCCCCCCCTTGGACGGACGGACGGACGGACGGAAGGACTGGGGTAAAACAATATGCCTCCCAACTTATCGTCGCGGGGGCATTAAAATGTAAAGTATGCAATGCAAATAACATAGAGAATGAAATTCATTTTCTTTTTGAAAATATAGGAAATAATCCACGAGTTATATACTAGAGCAATATGAAAATTTTAAAAGTTTATTAAATATTAACAAATAAACTTAATTGGTTGATGGTATTAAAACGAGAATGTTGATATTGTTAATAAATTTGCCAACTATATATTTACAACTTTTAAATTGAGAGATGACTATCTAAAAACCAAACCTACAGTGTTGTAAGAAAATGTTGTTTACATGTTACTACTATATTTTATGTTTTTAGTTTTTTATTGTATAATATATTTTTGTACTATGCCAGAAATTGCCCATGATTAGTTAGATGAAAATACTCTTTTCTATTCTATTCTATTCAATATTCTGGGCAAGGGATAAAAAGATATTCTGAATTGACGTCCTTATTCCGCTTTGAGTTAAAATCTCAAACAATTTTCTTAAGCAATGTCGTTTATATTATTCAGGCATTGTTTTGGAGTAAGGCTTTGGAATTACGTGAAACATTCGATATAAAGCCAGTTCATGGCTGCAAATTTATGGCTACAACACCACAGAAGTGCCATTAGTACATGTATTTGATATAGAGATGCCGAGTTCAAAGGGGATACCAGGCAAAATAATTATGTGGAACGATTGATGGAATTTTTTGTTTGTTATAATTTTTTTTGTTATTATTATTATTTTTTATTATCTATTTATTTATTTATTTATTTATATTTTTTTTTACATTGATTACGCGACTGGTATGTTTTTACTCAGTTGAAAGCATTACTCGTAAAGGCAATTTGAAACCGGAGTCTAAACTATTCAGCCCCAAATGAAGTAAATAACGAAACATTATTTTTATATTATAAACTAATATGCTCCCTGGGCTTATTACGTAGCAGATACGCTGAATTGAAACTGTTCCCCTTTGCTGTTTCTACAAAATACATACAGCACAATGCAGCAATGATAATGAGTATAGTGGTTATGCAATTTTGTTTTAATCTAAAATATTGGAAAAAATGGATGCGCATACAAAATGAAAATCAAAAAGTGAATATTTCAAAAGATTATAAATGCATACGCTCGGTGGTTCTATAACAGTTTATCTCTATATTTAACACATAGACAAGAAACAAGAAACAAAGGGCTCGTATTGAGCCGTAAAAGTATTAAGTTCACTTACAAAACTTCTCACCATGGTTACACGCATTGATTGAATAGTTTGTTAGAATAGAACTCTGTGGCACGCCTAATTAGCCACAAAAATGAAACAACATGTCATAATCTCAGATAATACTTTATTAACTGAATTTTTGTGGTTTTGGCGCAGATAATATATCATTATCTTCTGATAATTAAAGATTTTTTTAACATAGGTCTCTATGAATTACAGAGAAAATACATTTTTACCTGGCGGAAGTAGGGAATTATCTTACTTATCAGTTAACAGGTAATAAACTTACTGATCAGGTAACAGGTAATGAACTTATTTATGAGAAATGGCAAACTGACATATTTTTTTAGCAAATGACTTTCAACACCTTACTTCTTTTGTTTTAAAGAATATTCTTAATGACAGAGAATGCAAAATATTTCATGTAATTTATTTTTTGCATTGCACACTTTATCTTTGCTTGTATACATATGTTAACATACATTAATCCAAATTTGTGAACTAAAAATATTTAAAATGCAAATAATTTTGTTAGATCCAAACAATTAAGATGAAAGCGATTTTATCTTTGTTTTATTTATGTTAAAAAAGGTGAGAACCGAACCGTCAGTCAAAAAAACGAGCAATCCATAGACAAAGGCAACATCGGAAACACTAAGAAACAAGGACACCACTTGGGTACAGGACAAAAAAGAAAAATGAAGACACACATACAGATGAACAACACGGACCCAATAAAAACCATGGGTGAGATCAGGTGTACCGGTAGAGTAAGCATCTCCTGCTTCTCATAAGAAACCCGCCGTACTGAACATGTCAACTCCGGTATATATATATAGTAAAGCCAAATCTGATAGACGAAAAACAAACCTGGGAAACAGATATTCAGTAACGATCATCAAGATCGTGATGTCGGCCGTAAAACTTCTGTAGTGATGACTTTAAGTTTTTGGTAACGTACCCTTGCTTTAGTAGAAAAAAGAAGGGAAACGGGGAATGTGTCAAAGAGACAACGACCCAAAGGGGAGCAATAACAACTCAAAGCCACCATAAGATCTTCATTGAACGGTAAGAAAACCCCACACCCAACGGCAGGTCGGAGTCGGCCCCTGAACAAAGAGCAATCAAGTCCAGCGAAATAAACATCTATTTGTAAGCAACTGGGCTCTTTGGAGGAAGTCACTGTGACGACCACATGCCCTTGAGTAGCGATTTTTTTTTTTCTGTTCTGGAATCAATTTTTTTTCTTCTCAAGAAGCAATTCTTTGCTAGATACCTAGATTATTGTGTAATTTACCCTTAAGAACCCTTAACTTTGTCATTCCAGTAATTTGTTTATTTTCTAAAAACCAAATTTACAAAGCAAAAACTGAAACGCTCTTAATAACTAAGATATATATATAAATTTCAAGCACTTAGATGAACTGTCAGGATAAAAAAAAACAGCCAACATATTTTTTTTTATGACTTTGTTGACTTTGTTGAAGTTTCTTTCTGATACGTAATTTAAAATGACTACTTTCTCAACAAACAATGGAATCAAAAAATAAAAAAGCGGAAGTTTTTACGTTTTATTTTTAGAAAACTGTCATTCCTTAGAAAAAAGCAATATTTATGAAAAAGAAAGGAAATAGGGTAAATGTCAAGGAGCCAACATCCAATCTCTAGGTTAAAACGGCCCTAAACAAAGCATCTAGGGGTCAACGTACGGTCTTCAACACAGTGAGGAACCTCAAATAGCAAGCCCTAAATGGCCCCAGTATGGTTGCAAAACGGACAAGTGGCAATAATTGTAATAAAAACAAACAAGAGGCTCTCAAGAGCCTGTATCGCTCACCTGGACCATGGCTGACATAGATAAAAGGCATTTCCAATAGGAAAAATGAAAAATAAAATTTAGCAGAATACTTTTTTTTCTGAAATTACAGTATTCTTGTTTGGTTTACATGGCAACCGAAAGATCCACCATCCATTACAACCCATAACAGAACACCATTCAAAAAAAAATTTGGCAGGGGTTCCCCTTATAATTAAAGTAGTACATAGTGCTGAAATTAAAACATGCAGACCACTTATCAAATAAAAATTCAAAAATTTGGGCAGAGGTTGCCCTTAAAATCAATAGGGCCAATGTAAAAACTATGTTCCAGATGGTGGCCATCGTGAATGAGGTACGGACCTACCAGATACAATTTTTGGATGGGACCACCTAAGGACCATTGTGGCTTAGATTGGTTCTAATTGGACTAGTAGTTTCTGAGAAGAAGATCTTTGAATGTATATTCCATAGGGTCCAATGTTAAACTATGTTCCCGCTGGTGGCCATCTTGGATGAGGTACAGACCTGCCAGATATCTTTTTTGGAAGGGACCATCTAAGGACCATTGTGACTAAGTTTGGTTATAATTGGACAGGTAGTTTCTGAGAATAAGATCTTTGAATGTCTTTCCCATAAGGTCCAATGTTAAAACTATGTTCCCCGCTGGCGGCCATCTTGGATTCGGTACAGACCTGCCGGATATCTTTTTTGGAAGGGGCCATCTAAGGACCATTGTGACTAAGTTTGGTTATAATTGGACTGGTAGTTTCTTAGAAGAAGATCTTTGAATGTCTTTTCCATAGGGTCCAATGTTTAAACTATGTTCCCCGCTTGCGGCCTTCTTGGGTTAGGTACGGACCTGTTGGATACCTTTTTTGGAAGGGACCATCTAAGGACCATTGTGACTTAGTTTGGTTATAATTGGACTGGTAGTTTCTGAGAAGAAGATCTTTGAATGTCTTTTCCATAGGGTCCAATGTTAAAACTATGTTTCCCGCTGGCGGCCATCTTGGATTAGGTACGGACCTGCCGGATACCTTTTTTGGAAGGGACCATCTAAGGACCATTGTGACTAAGTTTGTATATAATTTGAGTGGTAGTTTCTGAGAAGAAGATCTTTGAATGTGTTTACCAATAGGGTCCAATGTTAAAACTATGTTCCCCGCTGGCGGACATCTTGGATGAGGTACTGACCTGCCGGATACCTTTTTTAAAGGGGACCACCCAAGGACTATTGTGACCAAGTTTGGTCCCAATTGGCCAAGTGGTTTCAGAGGAGAAGATCTTTGAATGAAAAGTTTACGACGGACGGACGGACGACAGACGGACGGACGGACGGACGCCGGACGCCAAGTGATGGCAAAAGCTCACCCTGGCATAGCCAGGTGAGCTAAAAAGAATACAAGGAAATTGGATTAACACCAAATAAAACACAACAAAACAGCATGATTTATCCAGCATAGCTTAAAAATCAGGATTAAAAAGAATTTGGTCTGGTTTTTATCAAATTGCATTCCGTTGAATACACATCAGATTCATGTATCATTACGCTTTCATATTTTTGTACGTTGGTATGACTTCTCTTTAAAATATTATATGGCGCCAGATATTCATCAAAATTGTCGTCAACATTTAAGTTTTCTCTTTGGTCGAAAATCACACTTTTCCCACAATGGGAACTACTAATACTTTCCTCTGAGTTTTTGCTAATCGAATTGCACATATTAAATTTTTTATATTCTAACCCATGCTGCATTATCTTGTTTACCACTTCATAATCATTATTACTGGTGTCCAAACTTTCTTGAGAGGTATTGTAAATTTTGCTATGTTTATCTGTTTTAGTATTACAAAAACTGTTACTATCACCCAACATCTCTGTTTCGTCAATTCTATCGTAATGAGATGTTCGAACGTATGTTTCCATCTCCAGAGTAGAATTTTTCCTGGATATTTCTGGTGAATATTGTGTTGATAATGCACGTCGACGTTTTTTAACACAAATTCCAGTGACGACAAAGAAAGCTAATAAAATGAGTCCACCAAAGCCGATTAAAATATACACCGGGAGTTTTCTGTTCATTGCATCTAAAAGCAAACATAGAACATTATAAAATCTTGAATAATTTTCATAGAATTTTATACAGATCGATATATTAGGTTTGCGAGAAGGGTTTGCGAAAAATACCAGTCGAGAGATGTTATATTTCCCGAGCCCAACGAGGGAGGGAAATTGCATCAAGAGACTGATCTTTTTCGCAAATCCCCCGACCAAACATGTCTAATCCAATCGAATGACTTTATGTAAAACGCGCATGTGGCGTTGTTTTTTTTTTAATTTCTTACAAGCATCTAAGTGAAGGGTAGAAATGGCATATTTTTAAGCAAATACCCCGGTAGAGGGTAAAAAGTGACAATTTTTTAAGCAACTAGCCCTCTGCGTCAAGTTTTGATTGAAATGCAATGGATTTCCATTGAAGGTACAAAAATGTATATTACCAATAATTCTTAAAAAAATATATCTCTATTAATAAATGATTTGTTTTCATATTTAATATATATTTGAAAACAAATATATATACTTAATAACCAATCAGAACTCAGCTTTCAGTATTCACTCCTCTATACAATTTTCGGTACACAAAAAGAGAAAACCCAATTCTATGTTTTGAAACTGTACCGTGCTACAGATAGGTCGTATTTATAACAATAATAACGTTAAACTATGAATTGTCTGACTGTCACAGATATTTTTAATGCTTAATATGAAGAATTTTTCTTGCCTGAAATATTCTGTAAAATTATTTTCATTTTCACCTCATTATTAATAAAATGCCATAATTTCTGCTAATGATATCGATGTATTTTTATTATTTTATGTCTCTGTTATAATGCAGGTACATATGTAACCCAACTAATCCAGTCGTTATATTCCATTCACTGCGATCGCTCCTCGTAGAAGGAGAGAATCGGATACAGAGAGGGATTGAATTATTCGAGTTAGTACATATGTTACAGTAAAAGTGTTAAATTAGGAATTATACATAAAAACTGAAAATTTAAGTCAATATGCATAAAGACTGGAATGTAAAGAAACTATATACAACTACTGAATTGTTTCAGGAATTACGCATTATTTCGAAAATACTTAACAGAACTTATGTATAATAACTTAGATTTATAAATATTAACTGTGTAATGAAAAAAGTCGTTTTTTCTTAACTTGTTTTGAATTTTATACTCCAATGTTTAACAGTAATTAGATACCGAAGTTACTGTGAATTTGATTTCTGCATATACGCATTTCGACAACTTATGCCTCTTCAGTGCATATAAAGTCTAAACGTTTGGAGGAAGTTAACTTTAAAGTAATTAACGAACCGTCAGTCTTACACAAATTATCCAAAGACAATGGCAATATTTTTTTTAGAGAAAGATATGTTGTCATCTAGGAAACAGATATCGCATACCTTATATTAAACGTAATTTATTTGCAAAAACAAATGCAAAACGGATTGGACACAAGTTATCACATGACGACTTACAAGGAATAGAAATATAAAGTAAGCATATTATCTTAATTAAGATGAAACAAAAACTTTTCAGAACATAAATACAAGTTGGGGGACTGGAGTGGGTGTTATCAAAACACACAAGAATTTGGTTAACTGAGCGCATTGTTAAATAGATGACTACCTGCAATAAAAGAATGTACACTTCTAAATATTTCAGTGTTTTGTAAATCAGCTAACAGCAATTCAAAAATTATAGGATATATATGTAACCTATTAAATAAATCAACACCACATTAGTAGTGAATCTCGTCTCTTTGGCCCCATAAGGCCTATGTTAAATTTCATTTTTCCATCCCCCGTGCAATCAATCGTGACTTATACTTTCATACCAGTCTTCCAGCGTCCTGAACGTAGAGCACCGCAAACGTAGTGTAGCTGTGTGAGAGTAGTGGGACNGGGGGGGGGGGGGGTGTTGTTTTCAGTACCGCCCTACCCATTCCATAATATATTACGTTTTTTTGTACTCTTGAGTCCAGGTTTTGTTTTTTCCTTATGTCACCCCTACTAGTGTATTTTTTTTTATTATTGTTATCCATTTTTATTGTTTTGTATAATTATTGGCTTGTGGCGTATTTCCCTCATCGTTTCCTGTATCTATATACCTTTCATTCAATTCGGCAATAGATAATCAACTAAATTACAATATACATATTTATTTTCCCCGTCATGAAGCAGTTATGGACTTTGGAGTTTGGAGCTGGGAGGTTCCTAAAAAATAATTTAAAAAAATTTAAAAAAATAAAAATTATTGCCTTGTCATTTCTTTCTTCCTCCTCTCCGTTTAAAGCCCAAATTCTCCTCGCGAATTCCCGAGATGAGCACGCGAGCAATACGAACAGCAAAATGAGCACACGAGCAGTGAAAAAGAGCAGCGTGAGCATGCCTTTAAACAGCGAATTTAAAGCTTTTCCCAACACAAGATACAAGACACTTGTTACCACCACCACATACCGCTGAATTCCCGATTGAGCAAACGAGCAGCACGAGCAGCGAAATGAGCACGCGACCAGTGAAAACGTTAAGCATGAGCAGCGGAATCAGCACATGAACATACCCTTAAACAGCGAATTTGTCGCTCTTCCCACCGCACAGCGGCTTCAGCAGCAGCAGCAAAATTACCGAGATGAGCACGCGAGCAGCACGAACAGCGAGTTGAGCATGCGAGCCTACCCTTTAACAGCGAATTTATCGCTATTCCCACTGCACAGCGGCTGCAGCAGCAGCAATATTCCCGAGATGAGCACGCGAGCACCACGAGCAGCCAAATGAGCACGCGAGCATACCCTTAAACAGCGAATATGTAGCTTTTCCCACCGCACAGCAGCAGCAGCAATATTCCCGAGATGAGCACGCGAGCAGCACGAGCAGCGAAATGAGCACACGAGTAGTGAAACGACCACGCGAGCAGCGACATTCCCAATCTGACCGTATTTAAAGCTTTGTTCTGTAATATATCGTCATTCGGTCTTCGAATCCAGAGAGAGGAAGACGTCTAAAATGTATCACTGCGACCTTTGTTAATACACGACCAATCGTCACTTCAATCTTGTACGCCACAAGAATTAGAAACACGACATGGAAGATACTTTGCCAAATGAATTGGATACAGAGTCCAACGTATCAGAGGAAAGCAATCACTCTGACGAATCTGGCTTTAGCAACGAAGAAAGTAATGACTCTAATACGTCAGAAGAGTCCATGGACGAAAGCACTGACGATGAAGAAGACCAAGAGTCTCCATAGAAGCTGATCGTGAATCAAACATTTGACAAACTCGAACCAGAATACACCAAGAAAGTAGAAGAATTGATTGAAGAAGGACACGGCTCCGAAAAGGCTCGTCTAAGCGCATATGAAGATATGAATAAACTTTCTAGAGACCATATGAGAAATCAATACCTGGAAACCATGTTCTGGATGCAGGATTTCAATAAAGATCCTGTTCATAAAAAGATCAGAGATACAGCCAAACGTTTAAAAGATGAAGAAGACTACGAATCCAGGGAATCTTGGCAGTATGCAGTGAAGAAAAGAAAATATCTGTTAGATGACGTATTGGACATGTTCGAACTACCACCAATCGAAGACAGCAACGACTCGATGTAAAGTCAAAGAAGAAAGGGGGATGGGGATAATGCGGCCTATCCTTTAAGATAGCCAGTCACAAGCCCGGATAAACGCAGAGTGCCCCTTTGTTAAAATTCACCAAATGACCCCCTTGTCAAAATTTTGGACCCATTTTACACCCAAAATATTAGAGATAGAGCTTAATTAATGTCACCATTTGATTTAGGTGGTCAAAGTTACCCCGAAAACATATATGACACGTCTATAGTACTCGGCTTAGAAAAAATCGTATTTTGGGCCATTCCCGAATTTTCGGTACGGTACAAGATAGAGACATTTAACCTTCACCAATCGCTGTAGCAGCTCGAAGTTACCAATGATTGATATATAAATTGTACGGGAAACGAACGATAACTCTGGAAATCGAGAAAAACATTAGTAGTAATGGGCACAGTTCACCCCCCTTTTTTACGCAGTAAAAAGCTAAAAAGTTGTACTTTCAAACATGAGGGAAAGGCTCCCATTGGTCCTTTCAAACTTGATACGATTTGAAATCGGGCGCGCAACGCTCCCATTGGTCCGTTTTGAATATTTGAATTTAAAATCTGGAGGGAAACGCTCTCATTGGTCCGTTTTTGGACATCGTCACTTCCGTTCACGTCACTTCCGTTGCTCCTCCTCAAATACTAATTGAACTGTGCCTCATTATTACTAATGTTTTTCTCGATTTCCAAAGTCAGATTGGGAATGTCGCTGCTCGCGTGCTCGTTTCACTGCTCGCGTGCTCGTTTCACTGCTCGTGTGCTCATTTCGCTGCTCGTGCTGCTCGCGTGCTCATCTCGGGAATATTGCTGCTGCTGCTGTGCGGTGGGAATAGCTACATATTCGCTGTTTAAGGGTATGCTCGCGTGCTCATTTGGCTGCTCGTGCTGCTCGCGTGCTCATCTCGGGAATATTGCTGCTGCTGCAGCCGCTGTGCGGTGGGAATAGCGATAAATTCGCTGTTTAAAGGTAGGCTCGCATGCTCAACTCGCTGCTCGTGCTGCTCGCGTGCTCATCTTGGTAATATTTCTCCTGCTGGTGAAGCCGCTGTGCGGTGGGAAGAGCGACCAATTCGCTGTTTAAGGGTATGTTCATGTGCTGATTCCGCTGCTCACGCTACTCGTTTTCACTGGTCGCGTGCTCATTTCGCTGCTCGTGCTGCTCGTGTGCTCAATCGGGAATTCAGCGGTATGTGGTGGTGGTGACAAGTGTCTTGTATCTTGTGGTGGGAAAAGCTTTAAATTCACTGTTTAAAGGCATGCTCACGCTGCTCTTTTTCACTGCTCGTGTGCTCATTTCGCTGTTCGCACTGCTCGCGTGCTCGAGAGAATTCGAGAGGAGGATTTGGGCTTTAAACGGAGAGGAGGAAGAAAGAAATGACAAGGCAATAATTTTAATTTTTTTTATTTTTTAAAATTATTTTTTAGGAACCTCCCAGCTCCAAACTCCAAAGCCCATAACTGCTTCATGACGGGGAAAATAAATATGTATATTGTAATTTAGTTGATTATCTATTGCCGAATTGAATGAAAGGTATATAGATACAGGAAACAATGAGGGAAATGCGCCACAAGCCAATAATTATACAAAACAATAAAAATGGATAACAATAATAAAAAGATACACTAGTAGGGGTGACATGAGGAAAAAACAAAACCTGGACTCAAGAGTACAAAAAAACTAAATAAGTTATTGAATGGCTAGGGCGGTACTGAAAACAACGTCCCCCCGTGTCCCACTACTCTCACACAGCTACACTACGTTTGCGGTGCTCTACGTTCAGGACGCTGGAAGACTGGTCTGAAAGTATAAGTCACGGTTGATTGCGCGGGGGTTGGAAAAATGAAATTTAACATAGGACTTATGGGGTCAATGTGACGAGATTCACTACTCACATTGTTCATAAAATGGAATTCCATAAAAAAGTGGATGGCATCTTCAACAGGATGGCCACATAAACATGTATGACTTGATTTTATATTTACACGATACAGATCGGCATTAAGGGAACTACATATATGCCTTAATTTAGTTTGTATGATATTTATTTTTCGAACACCAAAAGTAAAATACAGGGGTGGTTTGTTTGTGTGTACCTTTATTCGCTGTTTAAATATATTGATATTTCTACAATTTCTAGTATTCACAGGAAGACTATTCCAGACTTTTGTTGAAGAAGGGAAATAAAATCGTTTTGTAATTTCTAATCTACAAAAAGGCATAACATAATTACTATTATTGCGTAAATTGTAGTTTGAGTTTTCACCCACCAAAGGGGGCATTAGTTCACAAAAGTAATCAGGGGCATGTTTATTATGAATTTTATAAAATAAGTTAAGACACCTTTTTCTTCTTCTTTCAACTAGTTGTTCCCACCCTGTTTCGTAATAAATAGGTTCACTACTGGCATAGTGGGGCAGACCTGTAACTATACGCCCAGCCTCTAATTGTAATTTGTCCAATTTATCAAAGTCTTGTTCGCAGCACCCAGACCATAATTCACATGCATATTCTAGTGAGGGTCGGATAAAGGTAAAATAAATACGTGAAAGATAATTCCTATTAAGAGTAAATTTAAGCTTTTATAACATGTTAAGTTTAGTTTTTGCTTACTGATTCTATAATGTTTCCAATGTGGGTATGGAATTTTCCAGTACAATCAAACGTTATGCCTAGATGTTTGTGACAAGGGACAATTTCGACCAATTTATCTTTGAATTTGATTTCAATATCATCAGGAAATGGGTTATTTGAGAAAATTATTGCTTTTGTCTTTTGAGGATTAAATTTTACCAACCATCTTTCAGACCAATCAGATATCCCATAGCACTCCACAAGATTGGCCAACGGCCCTTGAGTAGCGGATGACTTCGGAGATGTTAACGTAAAACAGCAAAAAAAATTATTTAATAAAAATGATATACACAAGACGGTCTCATTTGTTCTTTAAAGATATTGGTTGATGGTACTTGCTATTGTACATCATTGCAGCTATTTCATATTCATATCAATTTGTTTTTAAGAGATTTTTGTCAAGGGAATAAAATATTACAGCTATAGAATTCTGTGACCAAAATGCCTCTTTAAATGCCAAACAAGTTCATCTCATCCAGATTTCCAGGAAATGAATTAAAAAAATGCTGAATTCTTTGACTTTGTAATTATACAGATCTCCATAAGTCTTCAATAATTCTGAACGTTCATAGCGAATAAAACTTTTTTTAAAGTATAAAGGGGTAAATTTACCTTTCCTGTTCATTGTATTATTTTGATTCTAGTATAGCCGGATTCAGAGAGGGGTTCCGGGAGTAGGAACCCCATTGTGATTGATTTCTTCACGTGTAGTGCTGTTTTTGTGTGTGTGTGTGTGTGTGTGTGTGTGTGTGTGTGTGTGTGTGTGTGTGAAAATTGAATAAAAAATCCCGATATATTATCTGGAATCTCCTTTCCACGAAGGGGGAATCCTGCAAGGTCAAGCATTGGTGATCTATGATGAAGATGGTTTTTATCTACTAAAATAGACCCATTTTTATCAGTCCTATGAAATTCAACATAACTTATAGATTTCATCCTCTTCTCATATCACGATATATTTCAAATCCTAACTTATATAGTTAAATTCTTCGTGAAAATGCTTCTTCAAAACAGTGAATCTGTCAACTCAAAATGGTTTAAAAATAATCCAAGTATACTGCAATGCTCAGAGAAAAAGCAATATTGCTTTTCCATCTTTTCATGTACTAAAGTCATTAACTGTTAGGGGTTTTTTACATGTACCTCAAAATCAAATCTTGAAGGTTAATTCTACGACATATTTAATGAGCAATGTTGTTGCGCGTGATTATGTTCATTAAGAATATTCTGTTTTCTTTCGTTTCCGTTCTATTTTTTAATGACCAAGAAATTGTTTCCTTGCATGCAGACACTAAGTTTCTATAAATAATTTCTTTAAAAATTGTTGTCGTTTTCATTTTTTTTTTACGACATACGAGTTCGTTCCGAAGGATATTAAACTTTAAATGGTATCTATCATTTTCTATCATAAGCAAGCTGTAATTTACTGTCTTACCATTTGACTCGTTAGCATCTCTACTGAATTTCAACTTTGAATCTGGAAAAGAATGTTCACTTTGTAACCATTATTTTTCACAGATGAGAATGGATATCTTTGGGTATATCAACATTTATTACCAGACTGACAAACACTGACTGTGTAAAATCCGGGCTTTTCTCTGGCGGTGTGACGGGTGCCACGAGTAGAGCAGATCATGCTTACTTACCCTTCCAGACCTGATGATACCTCAGGTTTTGTTGAGGTTGACACTGCTAATACTTTAGTTTTGTGGCGTTCTTGTTCATTTTTATTTATTATTTATTTTATTTAGTCTTTGTTGTGTTATCTCAATTCATGTTTGATATGGATTACTATGATTTCAGATTTCTGATTTTTTATTTCCCCAATTAACCATTTTTACTTCGGTATTCGCGTCGATATATTATCAAAATTTAAAGTGTAATTTCTACAAAAAGACACCGAATCGTTATTTTCTATGGACTTGGGCAAAATAAGTACATAACTGTTATGTTTTGCTTTTGAGTACCAAACCAATCACCGTTTCAAGCTCACGCAAATTCAAGACAAAAAATGAGATGAAGACCTATTCTTTTAAATAATTATTTTCTTTTTCACCATTTAGAATTAAAGTCTTTTCGTTAGATATTTGCAGAAAATATAGCCAGGTAAACATGATGGATTATCCATTTATTATTTTCATCGATAAGAACCGAAACATGCCCAATATATATTGTTGTGCATCTTGGTATTGTTTAACACATCTTATTAATGTGTTTATGCCTAAATTATTTTGCATAAGCACTAATAAATTATAAGTAAAAGCCTGAAGTTTCTGGAAAGTTTAAGAGAAATTCATCAGATTTTGAAAGCATCATAACATTAGACATTTTCTTGTGTCTTTGACAGGATAATAATGGATGATATACTGAACAAAGTATAGCAACACATTTTCAAAAGTTTCAAATTTAACAAAAATGCTTTAATACTGGTAATTTCTGGTCTGAGCTAAAATTTCTTACATTTGCTTCAATTAAACCCTAAACATTCTTCATTTTATCAGGTAGGGTGTACAAGATATCCAAATCAAATCATGGTCTGAAAATAAACATGGACTTTTTCCCAAAAGGCGATTTTCATTTAATGAAAAAAGGTGCAAGAATCGCATTATGATCTCCGTTACATAACCAGATCTGGGTATCAAAAACCTTGTGTTCGCTTTCGTTGCATAAAAACGGGAAATCTGACATTTTTGGCATTTCCCCTCTTTTTCAATGTTTTTCTTTTTGGATCGAGTTTGCACAAGATTAAGAATTTATGGACAGACGTAATGCTAATGTTTAGTCGAACTCAAATTCAGCGCAGAAATGTAAAATTGAATATATAATTGAAATTTGGTAACCTAAAATATTTGCCCTTTTTATTAACACAAATTTTTGCTAAATTTTTTTGCTCAGTACATATAATACATATTTTTGAATGTGTTCAATGAACAAAAGCAAAGTGAATTCAGTCTTCACAATAAAGAATAACAAATTAAGCGTTGTTCCATTGCTTGGTTCTACCATGTATTTATGTTTGTAAAGACTTTGTCTCAGGTGCATTTACTCCATATCATTTCATTGGTTAATAAAAATACTGCTACTACCCTGAAAGATAAACAAACCAAGCACCCTAATGAGAGTAAGTGAGGACCGAAACCGTCGATCCCAAACGAACAATCCAAGGACAATTGCAACATCGAAAAAACAAAGAAACAGTGACCCAACATGAGTACGGCAAAGAAAAGAAAATGAAGAAACAACATGGACCCAATAAAAAAACTATGCGTGAGATCAGGTGCATCGGTAGAGTAAGCATCTCCTGCTTCTTATAAGATGCCCGCCGTGTTGAACATGTCAATTCCGGTACTATTGTCAAATTCGGCAGAGGAAACGAAAAAACAATTATGAAATACTGCGAGAATGCGAAACATTATAGAAATGGTAAAAATAAGCTAATTATTATTTTATAAATAGTTCTCGAACGATATGTCAAGTTTTAACCGGTTTTGACCCGTTAGATAAATTTTCTTCATTCAACGTATGTTGAATAAAGCCCCATGCAATTTCCCGCCAAATCTTTTCGGAAAACAATTCTCGGTGTTTATCATTGATCATTAGAGAAAAAGATTACTTCACTTTATCCCGATTATTACCATATTTTATCCACTCTCGATAGTTAGATTTAAAAAAAATTTAAATGCTCGGCAAGCCTCGCAATTAAAATTTTAAAATTTAACTATCTCTAGTGGATAAAATATGGTAATGAACGGGATCTTGTGGTGTAATCTATATTTATTTCATCAATGGAAAGGATAAAAAACAAAAACAAAATATGCAAAATTGAAGAAAAAAGTTTTAAAAAACAGCTAAAAAGTCTCAAAAAGGGGGTTGACATTATTATTACTATTAGAAATTAACATTAAATGGAGTAATGAAAATGAGAGAAAGTCTCTACAAGTGTACGGTTCATAACAAAGTACCGATATGTTAATGTGAATTTCAGGTAGATAGTGCCTAATAAAAATATCCGACAATTTTTTGTTATAAGATATTTTGTATTTCCTAGCCTATTTGTTCAAAAAATAAAATAAAAACGATATGTCACCGATCATCTTTACCTGTTATCATGCTTTTAAAATTAGGCCAAATTCAGTATTTTTCACCCATATCTATGTATAAAGAATATATAGGAAACTGTGAGAACCTGCATTATATTTAGCTTTCACATGAAATAAATATCAGATAGCTTTTTTTTTTGTTTTGATATTTCAAAGATATAGACTTCAGCTATATGCTTAGCTATAAAAACTATGTGTCATCGTTTGATTAAGATAGATATTTCATGTAGTTTACAAAATAGACAATATTTACTGGAAAGGGAGCTAATTCATGGGAAAGTTATGTCAATCTATCATGACGTCACAATGAAAAGACCAATAAAGGAATATTCAGTGGCTTGAAAATCAAAGTCAATTCAGCATCCGACTCGTGTTTCGCAATATGCGCGAATCGAATACTCTGTGTATTAGTGTTGATCCCCTACATGAATTTAAAACCAAGCAATGGAACAATGCTTTTATTGTTGTTCTTTATTCTGAACTTAATATGAGGAAACAACAATTAGCTTTCCTCCTTCTTATAGTAAGTTTTAGACGACCCTTTTTGCAGCCATGGATTGGCAACAAACATAACAGTAAATGACAAAGTATTCTGACTACCGCTGGCATATGTTGCCCAACAGAAATACTCTAACAACTCAATTATAACATACAAACAACCACAGGGAACACATCCAGTCGATTGCAGAAAAACTTGCTATAATAAAATTGTAAGATATGGATAAATATGTAATCAGAGTAGCATTTAGAAGTAACAAAAAATTTAAGGATGTATTCTTCTGATGTTTGAGTCTCGTTGAAATCTCGTTTTGAAATAATTTTAAAATTATTTATATTTTATATACAATAGCAACGAATTAACGAAATAGATGTGTATCTTTAAATTGTGTCAAAAATTATTCATTTCTATCAAGTGGTTTCAGAGTAATCTCAAATTGAAGATTAATGCCCTAATTAGCTGTGTGATTCATGTCAAATTTCACAAAATAGGGGTTGGGTAAGAAAAAGCCATTTTATGAAAAACATATGCACTTATGATTTATTTTTGCTTTTTTTAAAATAGTAACATATATTTTTGCAATAAAAAATCACAAAACAAATGAAGTTTAAGTTTTTAGCTGTTTAAAAAATTTAGAAGTGCTAAAATTGGTAACTTTCAAACAGCTGTAGCAAAATAATTTGCACAGCAACCTATGAATTTTTCTTTATATATTGAATTTATAGGGTAAGAACATTGCAAAAATCAAGGTTTGAAAAAAGTTAAATACTTTAAAATTTTGGCTCCTTAGAAGGATACATCCTTAATGCCAAAATTGAAAGAATGAGAGTGTATGCATATGAGAATTTCTCTCATCAGAGACAAATACAACATAACTGGAATATAAAGAAAGCATTCACCTCTCTTAGGGGGAATATTTTATCATATTTGCACTTACCAATGATAGTGACAAATTTGCAGTTAGAGGAAACTTTTCCAATGGACGAAAATACAGTGAAACATTGAAATGTAAGTCTTGTCTTGTATGGATATCCTTTATGTTTAATAATGTATGACATTTTATCATCTGTACAGTGGCAAGTGTCGGCAGAACACCGTGTACCATGAAGTGACGAATAACAGCCATTTGATGTTTTCTTTATCCTGGTGTACAGTTCTTTATTCTCAACAAAATGAGTTTCTTTAATACCAGTTGAGTTGCTGACAGTACATATTAATGTAAACTCTGTGTTTACATTTACATTCTTTGGTCCGCTTATGAAAACTTTTGGTGGGATAACGCCTAAAAATAAAATATATGATATTAAGTTAGTTCAGCTAAACTTCCTCTGGAAACAACATTATAGATTTTTGCATATTGTCATCTGATTCATAAGTTATTCATACAACTGGGTAAAGGAAACTACCTATGGATGTAGAATTTTCAAAGAGTACAATCAGTAAGACATTTTATATTCAATACTATCATTTAATGGAGTAAATTTCACAGTTGATTCGTTACTGTCGAGCTTGTAGTTTGTACAGTGATTTTTTGAACAGAGCAAAAACACTGTCCCAAAAGCTGCTTAGTCAGGGATTTGTTCAACCTTTGTTAATTTCATCCCTCAAAAAATTCTATGGCCGTCACCATAGCATCATTGAAAGATATGACGTGTCATTATCCCAAATGAAAGTGGACATTTTCAGCTAGATTCACGTCTTCCCGGATTTGACTACCGACTTTGACATTTTCCCGGATTGAATCACTTACAGTGTGACGGGTGCTGTTAACAGAGCTGGACATGCTTACCCTTCCGGAGCACCTGATGTCACTCTCAGTTTCACTGGAGTTCACACTGTGAGTGCCTTTGTTCTGAGTGTTGTGGTTTCTGGTTCTGTGATTTGTGTCTGTCTGGCGTCATTGTTTTTGTGTCTAACGTCATTGTTTTCTGTGTTCTCGTTTTTGCCCTGTCTTTGGACTTCGATTTTTGTGAATTTCACCCCTTTGTTCCTTCGGTATTCTACTGCCGTTGTTTAACATACTAAGCTTTGGTATCTTGCATTTGTGATGTTGTAAAATTAAAGAACCTTAGTGAGCAAGCTCACATACCCCACGCCCCCACATATCCGATAATCCTGCATTATCTAAAAATTATCAAACATTGAAATCCAAGTAGTTTGCACATCTCTTACAGTTCCACATTCATCCTGTAAAATATCTTAAAAACTGTAGGAGGATTTATCCGAACAAATAATGTACCCTATATGCAATATAATGCATAAAAATGACAAAGTTCAACAATGTGTAGTTTTCTGAAAAAAAAATATCAAAAATCAAAATCCAAGTAGCATGCACATCTTTGATATGTGAACAATCAACCTGCAAAATAATAACTTCCAATCTAATAAACTGTAGGGGGAGTTATCCGGACAAATGATGTAGCCTATATGCAATATAAATCATAAAAATGACAAAGTTCAACAATGTGTAGTTTTCTGAAAAATTATCTAAAATCAAAATCCAAGCAGCATGCACATCTTTGAAATGTGAACAATCAACCAGCGAAATAAAAACTTCCTAGCTTAAAAATTGAAGGAGGAGTTATCCGGACAAATGGTGTAACCTATATGCAATATAATGCATAAAAATGACAAAGTTCAAAAATGTGTAGTTTTCTGAAAAATTATCAAAAATCAAAATCCAAGTAATAAGCACATTTTTAATATGTGCACAATCAACCTGCAAAATAAAAACTTCCTAGCTTAAAAACTGTAGGAGAAGTTGTCCGGACAAATGGTATACCCTATATGCAATATAATGCATAAAAATGACAAAGTTCAACAACGTGTAGTTTTCTGAAAAATAATCAAAAATCAAAATCCAAGTAGTATGCACATCTTTGATATGTGCACAATCAACATGCAAAATAAAAACTTCCTAGCTTAAAAACTGTAGGAGGAGTTATCCGGACAAATGGTATACCCTATATGCAATATAATGCATAAAAATGACAAAGTTCAACAATGTGTAGTTTTCTGAAA
>MJUU01062652.1:26717-62362 GCA_002080025.1 Modiolus philippinarum
CAAAATAAAAACTTCCTAGCTTAAAAACTGTAGGAGGAGTTATCCGGACAAATGGTATACCCTATATGCAATATAATGCATAAAAATGACAAAGTTCAACAATGTGTAGTTTTCTGAAAAATTATCAAAAATCAAAATCCAAGTAATATGCACATCTTTGATATGTGCACAATCAACCTGCAAAATAAAAACTTCCTAGCTTAAAAACTGTAGGAGGAGTTATCCGGACAAATGGTATACCCTATATGCAATACAATGCATAAAGATGACAAAGTTCAACAATGTGTAGTTTTCTGAAAAATAATCAAAAATCAAAATCCAAGTAGTATGCACATCTTTGATATGTGCACAATCAACCTGCAAAATAAAAACTTCCTATCTTAAAAACTGTAGGAGGAGTTATCCGGACAAATGGTGTACCCACTTGATGACGGACGGACGGACGGACGGACTGACGGACGGACGGACGGACGGACTGACGGACCAGTCAAAAACTATAAACCCTCCGCAACTTCGTTGCGTGGGGTATAATAAAATTGTTTTTAACACAGATGTCGTTCTCTTGTTTTTTAGAGCAAATATTATTAAGTCTCCCAAACGAAGTTTGGGGAGACTTATTGTTTTAACTCAATTCTTATTATTATAAAGTCTCCCAAACGAAGTTTGGGGAGACTTATTGTTTTTTCATCAATTCTTATTTTTTTTCTTGTTATGTCGCCCTAGACGTATTCGGGGAGACATATTGCTATTGTTCCGTTTCTTTGTTATTATTGTTTCTTATTATTATTATTTTACTTCCAATAAATTTTGTCCACAGCGTTTCTCAGAGTTGCATGAACCGAACCATTTGATACTTGGCACACAGTTGGAATAACATGTGAAGTTGTGCATGACGGTGAAAATTTTTTCAAAATGGCCGCCATTTCCAAGATGGCCGCCATTTTACGTTAAAATATAGAAGATTCATTACCTCAGGAACTGCTTGGCAGAATTTCTTCATATTTTGCATAAATGTTCGATAAGATGGGCCGAAGGAATTTACGTGAAGAAATTTTTCAAAATGGCCGCCATTTCCAAGATGGCCGCCATTTTACGTCAAAATCTCAAGTTTGTCCGATTTCAACGAAAATTGATTTCTAGGTAGATTTTGACGATGCGAACAATATGGAATCATCGAATTGGCTGCCAGGGGCGACATCAGCTATTGCTTGCAATTGCAAATCTAGTTCTTCTTCTTGTCTTTCCGCTTCAAAATTTGTCCGCGCGTTTTCTCAGAGACCACTGGTTGGATCTTGACCAAACTTCACAGGATGATAGACCCTTATCCCAAAAGGTGCAATCCAGTCTTGGAATTTTCAAAATGGCACCGGTTGCCATGGAAACGGGAAAAAAGGCGGGAAAATGAAAGTGCTCGGAATTGGATGAAACTTTACAAAAAAGGTTGCTTAGGACATGGAGAAAAGGTTTCTGGTGTCCAAGACTTCAATATGGCACTGGTTGCCATGGAAATGGCAAAAAAGGCGGGAAAATCAAAGTGCTTGGAATTGGATGAAAATTTACAGGAAGGTTGCTTAGGCTATGGGGAAAAGGTTTCCGGTGTCCAAGACTTCAATATGGCACAGGGTGCCATGGAAATGGCAAAAAAGGCGGGAAAATCAAAGTGCTCAGAATTGGATGAAAATTTACAGGAAGGTTGCTTAAGACTTGGGGAATTGGTTTCCGGTGTCCAAGACTTCAAAATGGATTCTGTTGCCATGGAAACAGAAAAAAGGCGGTAAAATTGAAAGTGCTCAAAATTGAATGAAACACAACAGACAGGTTGCCTACGATGTGTGGAAGTGATTTGTAGCCCAGATTTCTGATTTGGGAGTTCGTTTGGGAGACTTTTGTATCAGCATCCTGATACAGTTATAAATTTCTTAAGATATTATTTCGCTTTACTAAATCGACCTTAGCTGAGTAAAAGATGTATGCAAAGGTAGTTAAAGGAATAACCGAAAAGATCTACAATAGCTGAAAATTACAATAACATGCCAGGGAACTACGCAGGAAAAACACAAATAAGAAAAAAGAAAAACGCAACAACGACAGGAACTCGAGACAGCCGGACTTGCTACTGCCAGCGGTAGGGTTACACCAGTTTATAGGTACGCAGACCTCCTTCTTTTACAACTTTTTATGATTGGTTATTATGTTTTATGGCACGTTTATTATTTTTCACCAGTGTCACTTAGATTTTTCTGGACTGGTAAAACTCGGTAGATCACAGCATTTTACCAAAGAAACTGTGAATTTGGTTTCTGCATATATCAATTTCGACAACTTATGTCACTTCAGAGACATTTTGAAATATGTGTAAATGCTGATAAAGACAATGAACAATAGGATCTAAATCAAAAAGTCACAATCAGCTAAGGACAGAATTATGCAAAAGGGATAGTCTCCTTAGTGTTAAACAAAATTTTCTTAAATTAAGATATTGCCATGTTTCCCAATGAAATTGGTTCACATGCCAGCACCGCAGTACTGGTTGCTTGGTAAAAGGAATATCCTCAGGGACTGACGGTCCTCTAGCATAGGCATTGTCCAGTCGAAACAATAACGAAATACCTAGGTGGCTGTTATTTTAGTTAATGCAATTTCATAAACAGAAATATATATGTAAACGCTGCTAAAGAACACATTACCAATGCAATATAAATAGCTAAGAACAGAGAAAAAGTGCAAAGGAGATACCCCTTGCATTTTCAACAAAATTTGCTCAAATTTAGATATTGCACGTTCCCAAATTAAATCGGTTTTCTTGTCAGCAGCGAATTATTGGCTACTGGATTATGGAATACAGTAACAGCCCCCCNGCAAGCTGAAAATCGAGATACTTTCATATCTATGTTCTTTCTCTCTTTTGTCAACATGATATAAAAGTATCTTGTCATGATTAATTAATCTAAATTCTATCTACAGTCTTTAAAAGAAGAAGAAGAAAAGAAATAAAATAGATAATTTAACCTTCTGTTTTGATGAGTATAAAACAAAGCTTTTTTCCCCTTTTATTTGTATTTGTACATTTACGTTGGTCCTGTTGGGTTCTTTCTTTCTCTTCTCTCTATTGCGATGTCCATGTGTTTTATCTTAAAATGTTACACCTGATATTTTTCATTGATATTCTTTTGACAATGTATTTCTCGGAAGATAATGTTGCAATTTACATATTTAAATTCAAATGGCTTCAAACTACATTATATTAATGTGGAGAAGATAACAGGAAACACTTACAATGGCCGAAAATTACAGTCACATGCCACAATCTAGCTGGGAACTGCACAAGAAAAACAATTAAAAGACCTAGACAAATAACTGAGCTGAAAAATCTATATATCACCGTTTGATAAATAGAGAAATTTTATATAATTTACGAAATAGACGATATTTAAGGGAAATATAGCAAATTCGTGGGAAAGTGTACGTCAATCTATTACAACGTCACAATGAAAAAGCAAATAAGGAATATTCTGGTTTGAAAATCAAGTCAATTCCACATCCGACTTGTGTTTCGCAATATGCGCATTTCGAATGCGCCGTGTATTAGTGTCGATGTACCTTAATTTAAAACCAACCAATGGAACAATGCTTTTTTGCTGTTCTTTATTCTGAAGTAACCATGAGGGATTCAACCATCAGCTTTTCCTCACACCCCATAGTAAGTTCAAGACGACCCTTTTTAACCAATAGATCGTCTACAAACAAAATCAAATCACAAAGTATTCTGACAACGGCTGGCATCCGTTGACCGACAAAAATACTCTTACAGCACAATCAGGGCATATATAAACAACCAGAGGGCACATATCGAGTCGATTGCCGAAAATTACAATCATATACAATAATCACCCAGGGAAATGCACAAGAAAATCAATATAAAGACAAATGCAGGCACCGAAAAGTACTTGGGATAGCCTGACTTTGTACCGACAGGAGCAAGAACAAGCAGTAGGGTTAAACCGATTAATGGGTACCCAAACCTCCTTTTCTCTGTTACGTTTCCGTATAGTAAAATAGACAAACAAATTAAACCCTTTTACCTGGCGTAAACACTGTAACATTCACGCTGTCAGAGTAATCCGGTCGTGACACGTCTTCACACGTCCATATACCATTGAGCCGTCTATCAATTGTACCCTCCACCATTACGGTTGTTTCATATTCAACATAATTTCTTTTTATTGTGATATTTCTAAATCTGCTCGTACATTCACCATATCGGAAAGGACAGGAAGCTACCTCTTTACCAGACACATCGATAAACCTTATGTTGAATGGATACAACAGTTTGCACTTCAAAAGCAGTACATTTTTCTGTATGGCCCATGTCATACACATGTAATTACTCCTGATTTCATGCAAACCTAAAACATGTACAGTATAAAATATTAGTAATCCATCTCATTTCATTCTGTAATGAAAATATATATTCGGTAACTGTAATTTGCACAGTCATAAACAAATGAAAAAAATGAAAGGATAAGGAGTGAATGTACATGTGACAAAAACGCACACGATACATAGAAAACTCCAGTTTATCAAGGACAGGGCTTTTTTTCTTGTCTACATTTTGATGTCGCCTAAAGGATTTTGAACCAGAGGTGAACAATATTCACCCCTCAAGCGAGATCAAGAAGGCCCCTAGTGAAAGCGGTTTTCTTGACAAAAATTATATCAAGGTCACTCCACCCGCCATGGAGTTACAACTTGGGCGATGTTCAGGGTGAAAGCACCAGGGTGACAAGAAGAAAATAAAAATGTTGAGCAACATTAAGCATTGCAACTAATCTATTTGACATTACTGTTAAGAATACTAGGTACGTTTTACTATCCTTTTCAGACAGTTCTTATTGTTAGTTTCGTTATTCAATTTTGTTGATTGGTTTGCACCGGGGAACACTGATCATAATTGAAAAACATTAATATTAGCAACTTCTTAAAAATTTTACTTTTATTATAATATTTTGAAGAAGTTCACTAAGGAGGTGCGTTAAAAAGTCTTCCATTAATGAAAAGCGTCAAAAACTTATTCAATATATTTTCAATGTATATGAAACAAAGTACATACCTTCATTTTAACATTCTGCTAGTCTGCATATAGTAATTTTTTTTAATCTGATTTGATGAGTATTTAGTAGGTTTTTTCCGCCAGGAACCATACTGGAATATTTTAATATTTGCAATGTACTAAATATAGGATGTTTTCATTGCCGATAGTGGGACTACTGTCGTTACTACTATTGGTTTGATTTTAGTAACCAATTTATCGCCATTTTATAGAGTACTAATTCAATTTCTTTATTTTCTGTTTGTATCGCTGATTTGGAGATGTAGTGCACGGACCATTTGATTTTCATCAGGTATTATTTAGAGAAAAAATAAGAAATTCTGGCCCCAATTTTAGCCCAAAAACAATTTCTTGCCAGCATCTGGGTTGAAAACAATAATCTGGCTCTGACTTTGTCGATTAGAAAAATAATCCCGGCTCAACAAAATTATCCAGCATAGTGTCTTTCGGAAAAATAAGTTCTGAAAGTCTCGTTCAAAAAAGACTTCAAATATACTAAAGGGGTATCTTGAGGTTACATTTTTTTTAAACATGACGTTTCAAACACATTTGAATATAGTAATTCTATGTCTTGGCGACAAAATATTTCAAACTGCAATTTTGTCAGAAATTCTCTGTTTCATGAGTGACGACTTACAGAATATATTCAGAATTTCAAAATAAACTTCATATCCCATCCCTTGTTTTTACGATAATGTTGTTAAAAATGCAAAAAAAACGAATTGAATTTCAAGAAAAACTAGGACGTAACGTGCATTTTTTTACATTATAGGGAATATTGACAGGATATTCTCCATGAATCTGCCGATTTTGCTTTGGGTCCAATGGCTCTTTGATTTACCAAGTATACTGATATCTCAATGATATACTGCCGATGTTGACGGAAATCCATGGTGACTTTTAATACAAAATACTCCTGAAAGTTTTGAGTTTGATTTTTCTTCCATAGTGCGAAAGTGTGTAACAAGCAGCTCCTTGAGCAAGCCGGCAGTTAAGCGTCGCGCACTCCATGATCAATTTTTCTAAATTACATTTTGCCCTATTCTTTCTTTTTGAAGATAGAAGTCTGTGAATTTGTTGTCTACCTGCATTGGAATTCATTAGTATGTG
Source organism: Modiolus philippinarum (assembly GCA_002080025.1). NCBI lineage: Eukaryota > Metazoa > Mollusca > Bivalvia > Mytilida > Modiolidae > Modiolus > Modiolus philippinarum. Next base: position 32,938 of record MJUU01062652.1, read on the forward strand.
TTTTATGCTATAGAGAAACGGGATAGAGATAGCAGAGGTTTGGGTACCCATAAACCGGTTTTACCCTATCGCTAGTTTTTGCCAGTGTCAATGCCAAATCCGGCTATCTCGAGTTCCTATCGTTGTTTACGTTTTTTCACGTTTTTTATTGGTGCTTTTTGGTGCGGTTCCCTTGTGGATTAGGGCATTTAAGTGTAATTTTCGGTCATTGTTTCCTGATATATTTCTGTTTTGATTAAATAAGTACTGATTTTTACAATTGCATGTTCCAATATCACTGATCTTACCCCAACGTAGATTTTTCTTGCAACAAATATCTTGTTTATCGAATCCATTTTCTTCAAATGCTAGAAACACGGGTTATGTATTTTGGTATATGCATGAAATCAATATGCTAAACTCCTCACAGGAAGGGATCTTGGTGGAAGCTGTATACCGAAGGTATATTACGGCACATATTGTCCAGCACATATAAGGTCTTCACATATTGTCGCCGCCGACAATATGTGCAGGGGCGACAAAATGTGCCGTAACAGGGTACATAATTTTATTTGTCAATTGGCAATGCGTCTGGAGCTGGCATGTCAGTTAACTGCCAGTAGTCTTTTGTGATTTAATGTTTATGTCCGTATATTTAGCTCTTTCAGCCTCATTTTTCACAAGTGACTCAATCCTGTTGCTAACTGAATTTTACTGTTGTTACGATTTTTTTTAATCACATTGGCTATAGGGGGAAGTTTGGGCGCAATAAAACTAGTTAAACCCCGCCGCAGCAGGTTTGCGCCTGCCCTAAGTTAGGAAACTTATTAAGCCTTTGTGTGTCTTGTCTGTTTTCTAGTTAGTTTACTTTATGTCTAAAGGAGTCTAGGATGGTGTTTATTTCGCTGAACTTGTTAACTCTGTATAGGGTCCGACTCCGACCTGCCGTTGGGTGTGGTTTTTCCTCGCCGTTCATTGGAGCTCTTATGGTGTCTTTGAGTTGTTATTACTCCTCTTTGTGTCGTTGTCTCTTTGACACATTCCCCGTTTCCCTTTTTTGCGTGAATTCACGCCTATTACAATTGCAAGCATGGGCCATTCGGAATCTTCCGGTACTTGGAATACCTCTATATTCTCTATTGATGATAATGCTCCGGATAAAAGGGATCGTCTCAAACTAATTTGGCATTTTACACTTAATGAATTTCTACACTGATAATCCATAAGGGACTGTCTCAAACTGGACATGTTACACTAATTCAGATCAATTACCCTAGATAACTAGTCTCATTGGTAATAAATTCTGACAATCTGACCTCTAAATTTAATGGACTTCAGTAATTAATGATATATTTTATCGTTTTGTTTATAGCCAAGTTTACAATAATGACATGTGAAAACTCCAGAGAAGAAACTTCAAAATAGATTACTCTTAGAAGACATATTCAACTGAAATAAGTGGACTTGCTTAACTATTTTAATACATTGTTTGTATTATAATGAAATCAGATGGTAGAAAAAATCAGCTGTGGAAATAGAATTGCTAATATGTAAGAATATGAAAATTAGCAGACATCTTTAAATATTAAAATAAAATTAAAAAACATAAAGAAGAGATTTGCATCGTAAAAATGGGCCTAGAAAATTTCGAAATAAATTGCTTATATCTCAGAATGGATGGAAATATTAACTATAACGTTCTATGCTCTATCTAAAAAAAAATATTTTAAGAATATTATCGAGACCTACAGTAATATATAAAAATAAAAATCAAATAAAAATAGAGTTTTAAAAGGCAACAAAGTACTGTTTATATAACTTTTAAAATATTCAATTCTCCTCTTTTTTGTTAGTAAATTATGTTATATTTCCACAATCTTTTATACTAAATGATAAAGGAAAATAATTCACCGCTGTGCTTAAAAAGTTTAAAAAGGTGAGTTTGAACATAACAGCGGGGAATTTACATTGGCTAATCAATCCAAGTGCCTTCGCCGTTTTAATGTTTTTTTATATAAATTGTATGGATACATTGTTTGCATGCGTGTGAAACATAAATAAATATGCGTAATCATACACTTCTAGCAGGGCAATCAGTTGCCACTCCACACTGCAAGAAAGACGAACATCAGTATACATAAACAAAGTGAGTACAAAATGTATATATGGAGTAAATGTAGACGAGATAACAATATATACAGTAAACCAAATTAAACAGTGGATAAATTTCCTAAAATCCAAAAAGGCATGGCAATCCAAGGATGATAAACATTAAGACAACAAAATCAACGATGAGTCAACACACAAGTAAAACAAGTACGAAATGCTGTAAAAGTAAGTCACTAACAATCTAACTCCTATCATCAGGTGATCCAAAGAAGGTAAGCATGATCTGCTACACGCGTGGTACCCGTCACACTGCTAGTTGTTGACATGGTTTCGAAAATTTGCTCAATTTGATTAATGGCATTTTCTAACTCATAAGTCATAAATAATAATAAGTCAGTGGTACGAGTTAATTTCTCTAACTCTCAAATGGTACCACGTTGAAAGATTAAAAGTCTCTATGAAAGCAATTATTATTATCAGTGTGGAGACTACCACAAAGACAATCTGTATAAAAAACAGTATACAACTATACATGAAAATTTGATATTTCTACCTGTATTGAGCGTAACGTAAAGACTATGCAAGATTCATCGCCACACAATGTAACATGGTACTAAGAACTAGTTTGACCCCCCCCCCCCCATAGAGCNACATGTTGAACTATGTTCCCCTGTTGCAGACTTAATCACCGACGCAAATTTTCAAAAAGACCCATCTGAGGACCTTTGTGACTAAGTTAATATCCAATTGGTAAGTAGTTTCAGAGGAACAGATCTTTGAAACTGTTCCCATAGGGTCCAATATTAAACTATGTCTCCTGCTGGCAGCCATCTTGAATTTAGTTTGAACCTGAAGAACACCATTTTTGTAGGGACCATATAAGGACTATTATGACCAAGTTTGGTTCCAATTTGCCAAATAGTTTTAGAGAAAAAGATTTTTGAATGTGTTCTTTTTATAAAATTCAGTGTTATGCTATGAACCCGCTGCATGACCGTCATCTTGATTAAGGTACACTGTTTTTAAAGGGACCATCTTAGGACTATTGTGACAAAGTTTGGTTCCAAGTGGCCAAGTACTTTCCTTAAATGAAAAGTTTACGGAAGTGATGACAAAAGCTTATTTTTAGCTTGGGCTAGGTGAGCCAAAGCCACAAATAAGACGTATAAAAGACAAATTTACATAATAAAAGACAAGGACAAGGTAAAATAAACAAAAAAGATGATAAAGACATGAAAGAATAAAGACAGTTCCAACAAATTTCGACTTTATGGCTCCAATAAGACCAGTGCAATTGGGTTGGGCAATTCTTGCCCCGTAGTTGAAGGTTCGAAATGCTTCATTAATTTTCATCTTTTGGTTTAGTTTAGTTTCGGATCCATTCCAATTGTCAATGAAACCGTTAAATATATGTTGTAAAAGAATGGTTTTGTCAATGTTGCTGTTCTCATTAGGTACTAGCGTAACGCGGGAATCGAGATTGTTTGAAAAAAAATTGCACGAGCTAGGTTAGAATAAATAACTTTTTAATGCATGAATATATTCATGACACAGGAACTACAGAAATATAACACATGAACGGGGAAAAGCAGCTTATTTCAGAATGCTTCTCAAAAAGAAATCTGGAATAAAAGACTTTGCAATAAGAACCTTTGTCTCTTTTAGACACAAAGGAAAAATCAAGAAACGCCGCCGTGTTGAGCATGTCAATTCCGCCAGTAAAGTCAAAGTGATGACTTAAAGTTATGAGTAACATAATCTTGTATTAGTCGCCTATTTATGAGCAACAGGGCTCTATCACGTAAATCCCTTTATCGAACGCATGCCCTTGAGTGATGAATGATATGGGAGATGTAAACCCCAAAACTGGCTCTTTTGGAATGCTGCTAAAAAGGAAAGGGAAATTGACTGTTGGAAAAGTTAAGTCATCATTAAGCTTAGTTTGTAGTTTACCTCTGTTGTCAACTTCAAGATGAAGGTCAATGAGCGAGGCCGATGTCGAAGTGTCTATAGTATCCTTAATTTGGAACTCTTTTGGATAGATAATATAAATAAAATCAAAAAACAAAATTAGCGAGGATTGTTTAGTGACATAATATCATCTAGTAATGACATTCCATTCACTGAACTTCAGAGGTTGCTGTTAGTGAGAATATGAACAGAATGTACAAAATGCATACAATTAAAGCTATTCCCTGAGCGATTAACTGAGAGCTTTCGTGGCATATATGATTTATAGGTAAATGTGTTAACTTCTTAAAAAACTTGTGAACCTTACTTAACTGGTGTTATAAAAAATTGCCGTGAAATTCTACTCCCTCCTGCCGTGGAGCTACTCCCTCGCGTAAACGGTTGTACACAGTGATAACCATCAAGTACGATTTCTACACCAATAGACAGCGGGAACTCTAGTGGTATAAAATTATCTATCTTCTAGAAAAACTCTTCTGTGTCTCATAACTTTTTCGGAACAAATTAACAGCATGGTGACGAAAATAAACAATCAACAAAATTTCAAGATTTCAAAAGAAATAAACAAATACAATATTTAGTGAAAACGTCATTCAATTCCCTGATCTTTACTTTGTAGTTAAAAAGTGATTAAACTTGCCCCCAAGAAGAGGTAATATGCGATTTCCTTATACATAATTTACTGTCGCGATGAAAATATTCAATTGACACACTGGTCAAATTCAATTGCTAGAGGGCGTTAAGATGCATGTACCCAGACAAGATTATATGCACAGATAGATTTTTCATCACACTTTATTTATAGGTCAATTTAGTAACGATTCTTGCATAAGAAACGCTGAGATCCAAATCTAATTCTATGTTACCAGGCAAAATCATATCGTTTCGAAACAGCGCCATTTTCCTTTTATACCCATGATCTCAAAGGGTAATCATCAACACAAGATTTCATTGGTTCAATCAAGGAAAAGGGCTTGCCTTCAGTTAAAACCCATTCAAAGACCACACGTGCTTAGTGAGTAAAAATCAATATTGTTTATGTAACTTTGATGGTTGCGAGGAAGAAACGGTCGTTTTGTATACTTTATTTCGTCAAAACCACTGCGTTTACCTAGTCCAAAATTTTCAAATGAATAGATAAATATTTAAATATTTTTTCCTGGAAATTTTCGTTATAAAGAAATGCCTAGATCTAAAACTCTTTGGAACCATGTATATTCCAGGAAATCTCATTTTTCAGTAAAAATTTGCGAGAAATATCAAAAAAATTTTAAAATATCATTTTTCAATATCAAGATACGTCACATGAACATAACAGAGTATAAATTTTCATGTTAAAGTAACTTTTATCAGGCCATGACAACGAGTTACGCGTTGCAATCGACATTCTTATCTTTTCTAAACGAGAGTTCATTTTCTATTGTTTAAATACCACCGGATTTCAGACTGATTGATGTCCAACTTTCTTAAATGACATCAATGGCATCAGAATTTCTTTTACACCTGAAAACCGGAACTGGCTTATCTTTTTTTGGCAATAAAATGGTTTTCTTACCTTGAATTAATATCAAAAGTAAAATGTACATGTATGTCATGTTTTTCGTCTTCGTTTTAAGTCCACAAGAACAGTGTGTTTTTATATATATCCGAAAAATACTAATAACTGCTTCGAAATGAAAATCTTTGACCTCTGTGTATTTAGTGTATTGTCATTCAAAAAAAATTCCGCTGTCGCCAAAATGCGGGAAATAAATTCATGTTTTTTCGATTCAAAGTGCAATTCACACAAAACGAGGAAATAAATTTTTGAACTTTGCTCTCAATAATAAAATGTGATATTGATATTGTTAAAATAATTAAAAGCTGTCGTAAAACCAAAAAATAATTTTTACAGAGTATAAGGGCCTCACTTTGACCCACTCTTGACGAAATATTAAACTTCAATGAACATGTCAGCCAGGTAGAAAAGAGAACAAATGGAGCCATACATGTTATCAGAGAAATTAATGGACTTGCAAAGATATCTAGGACTAAACTTTTAAAGATCTACAACAGTATGGTACTATCAATCATAAAATATCCTTGTCCAGTCTGGCAAATCATATCTACAGACAATACAAAAAAAAACTAGATGCTATCCAAAGAAAATGGAAGTAGAGGCTAACATCATGCCTATAGACCTAAGAATGGAAGAAATGTCAGTGAGAGAAATAGCCAAAATCCAATCAAAAAACCTAACAGAACCTATCAGACAACAACTTGAGTTATAACTGCAGTGAAGATGGCTATGGAAGACATGAAACCCCATTTGGTAAAGCGTTAAATCAGGCATTAGATATGTTTAAAACCTTATTGAGCCAGAATGCACACATAAAGAAGGCCAGGATTGTCTGTGTCTTCAATCCCCTAGTTATTGGAGCAGACTAGGAAGCTCAAAAAATAGAACTGCTGAACAAACAGAATTGAGTTAGCAGAAAGTAAAGGAACTAATAGGTGAAGTAACAACAACGACAGCAGTGGCATTTACAGATGGTTCCTGCCAAGGTAATCCAGGTCCATGTGGTGCAAGTGCAATAATCCTATGGCCCAAGAGAGTATCAGCCTGACAAGACTAGTAGCGAGGAGAGGATCAATCTACTAGCAGAACTGGTAGCAATCCTCGTGGTCCTGGAACACTGTATAACATCATTGAAGGAAATCTATCTGAAATTAAGATCCTTTCGGATAGTCAAACTGCTTTTGGAATTATAACCTTAAATTGGAAATCAACAAATTATACTGGCACAATAACAGATATCAGGGAACATATTGGAACTCTTCGCAGGTTTGGAGTAATCACAGTCTATCTTGGATCCCAGGCCCAGGCCATGCTAATATAGTCGGGAACGAGATAGCTGACCAACTAGCCAAGAAAGCAGCGAAAGAGGCCGAGTCATTTAAAAGTCAATATAATGTTGTCACAAAATCAGATGTCAAATGGGCCGTTAAAAAGTCAACAAACACATAATATGGCAGAACTTACAAATTTACATTGAAAAATAGACCTTGTATCCATGCTAACAAGCAGCAACAATTATGGAACATTAGCTGAAATAATAGGAGAGTACATCAAGAAATCAAGAGCTGATCGTCAATGACGTCATGTCTTGATCCTGAGCCAAAACACTACAACCTTTAAAGTATCAGAGAGAAATTACATAGAGCTAAAGATCACAGTCGAGAGATTTAATAAGTAGTTTTAGAGACGATTAGTGTCATTTTTGACCTTAGGATCAGGATCAGGCTCAAGTATCGTTAATTCAGCTCAGTGTTTACACAATGTCGCTTTTGAAACAAATACAAACTAAAGCTAGAGAGAACTTCAATGATATCAAAAATAGCACTCGAAAACATTTTATTATTTCGAGTGGCTAAAAAATTCAGGAAATCACTTCAAAATCTACTGTATTGATTACATATTTCATGTATGACAATATATATGTTTATGTTTCTTGTGGATTTGAATATTAGTGCTTTGACACTTTTTCTGTTATTGATAATTCTAATGCAACATTCATATAACAGATGTTTTGATTTGTAAGACTTGACCATCAATTCCAGTTTTTTGTATTGTGTATGTAATGTAAATTCGTGTGTTTTGTGGGCATGTGGTGTCTTTGGTCTTGCGTCTTCTGGTGTTCTTGCTTTTTCCTTGTCTCTGGACTTTGATTTGTATAATCTTGTGCTTTGTTCCTTCAGTATTCTACTGCCGTTGTTTTTCTTTCTACCATCTACATGTAATACATCTACAAAGCTGCGAAAGAGGCTGAGTCATTAAACAGTCAATATAATGTTGTCACAAAATCAGATTAGGTCCCCTGTTTAGTCTGGTTCCTTATATCGTTACACGCCTTAAAAATAGAACATGAACCCGTTTATCGCAATAACAATACATTATTTGAATACCCGAAGGTGTCAATACTTGATTTGACGGTCAAAATTCGGTTTACAGGCTCCGCTTCGCGTTGGGCAGGTAACTGACATGCCTTATCACTTACTATTGTAAAACTGTGCGATTTCACTCCGACTCTGAATGGTTTGGAATTTACTTCCGGAATTGGACCGATTGCAATATCACTATATACATTTCCTTAATAAAGATTTTTTTAGTGATTTTACAATCGGTCCAATACCGGAAGTAAATTCCAAACATTCGGAGTCGGAGTGGAATCGAAACAGTGTGTAAGTCTAGTACACCCTTTTTGTAATGTACAAAAGATTACTCGCACCACAGTGGTGATAGACTACAGTGGTTGTATAGGTAGTAGAACTACCTTTACCGATCGGCCACCCAGGCCCCAATTAAAATCCGGTCATAGCTAGTTTATTCCTACACACGTTGTGAAATGTGTCTTAAGAATAAAACTGAACAACGAACGACAGGTCTTATAATATTGTCAACTGTCTTCAAAAGTTGAATGTTTTTATAGTGCACATTAACGGGACTGTTACTGTGATTTTGAATTCTTCATGTGCGCATTTCGACAACTTAAAAAGAAGGACTGTATTTACTATTTAGCCTTTTTTCTGGTTTGTTATAGTTTTTGCAATATATTTAAAGTATTAAAAATTTTAAAATGAAAAACGGACAGAACTTTATTTTTTTTTCACTTACACAAAAGCTTACTATAAAAAATAATATGGTGTCGGATGTTAAAAAAATAAACAAAAAATAACTTCTGAATGAAAGATAGATCATTGTAAACCTTATTAAATATCAGCAAAAATCTATGTTTCATGCCCGGATAATTTGGTAATAAAATAGATTAACAATGGAAATATATCGAAAAAATGCACATGAGACAAAGTCTCTTCAAATACGTGCAATGGAACAACGCTTTTTATTGTTGTTTTTCATCTTGAAGTCACCATGATACCTTTCACAATGAACGTTTCTCATATTTCATAGTAAGTTAAAGACGGTCCTTAACAACCCGTGTGAGTGGATTTTATTACAAATTGTCGAACAACTCTACAAGAACAGACTTTAAGAACTTACCCTTAATGTATGAACACAGCTCATTGTTGAAGGCCTCATGGGGAATTCAAGATGAAGAACAGTAATAAAAGTGTTGTTCCACTGCGCTATTTTACCATGTGTTTGCAGGGGCTTTTTTCATGTGCATTGACTCCATATCCTTTCATTGCATATTTTATATCGTTTGTCTCTCCTGCAGTATGGATTCCGCAAAAAAAAAAGGATTCCCTGTGCCAGAGATGCATGCTCTATAGCAGTTCAGTTATGGTTTACTTGTACTTGAGAGAAGTTTTCATATGGATGCACTATCATACTTTCAAATTTTGGCATTTTTATTTTTTGCAATTTCGAATTGTTTCTCTCACCACCCTTTTATTGTACCCACTGCTCATGGTTTTGTTATGCCAAATTTCTTACTTATGGCTCGATATGTGCCCTGTAATTGTGTTAGTGTTGTGATTGTCTTCTATTAGTCGTTTTGTCGGGCAACGGATGACAGCGTCGATTGTAAGAACAATTTCATGTTTGTTGCGATTTCGCATCCATATAAAGATCATTGATAAAGGCATCATGTTGACTTCAAGATGAAGAACAACAATAAAAGCATTGTTCTACCATGTATTTGTATAGACTTTGTCTAATGTGCATCTACTTTATATCCATTCATTGTACATTTAAGCAGGCCCTTTTTCGTGTTGCATCCTGGTTAAATAACTTCATGTTTATTTAAAACATGCAAAATGACGCATTATAAATAGAAACGATTTTTTTTTGGACGTGCAGTTGTTCTGACAATCCCGTATTGTATCTATTGACACTAGTGCTTTTGTCGGGCAAAGGATGACAGTGATTGTAAGAGCACTTTGCCAGTTTAATTGATGTTTGTTGACAATCCCGCACCCATGACCAAGAAAGACATGGATGTAGCGTTGCTCAACAATTAGCAAAGAATTCCGCTTAAACCGGTGCTAGGGGCTGTCTTGAACTTACTATGAGGTATGAGCAAAGCTCATTGTTGAAGGCCTCATGGTGACTTCAAGATGAAGAACAACAATAAAAGCGTTGTTCCTTTGCTTGTTTTTTACCATGTATTTGTAGAGACTTTGTCTCATGTGCATTTACTCCATATCCTTTTATTCACCATCTAACAAGTAAAGGTAAATGTCACATTATATTACATTTAATCAAGTCAACTTTTGTCGGAGGGCCCGTAGTGAATTCTTTGAAAAATATCATTTTTTTAATTTAAAGATTTAATGAAGTTTAAATAACCCCCTTGCGCCGGTTTGGGAGGAATTCATTGCTAAATGTAGAGAAATGCTACATCAACTGTCTTCTTTTCTGTTCATGGATGCGGGATCGTCAACAAACTTTAATTAAATGCCAAAGTGTTCTTACAGCTGTTGTCATCAGTTGTTCGACATAAAATTTATTAAAGACAATCACAACATATAAAAAAACCAAAGGGCACGTATCGAGTAAACTGCAAGACAACTTGGCTTAATGAAACAAGTGGTGTGGGAACTTTAAACAGATAGCTCAGAATAATATGGAAATACCAAAAAATAATAAAAAAACAAACAAAATAAAATGCCAAAATTTGAAAGGATGATAGTGTATTCATATGAGATATTGTACACCATTAGAGAAGCGTATTGATGGCACATACAGAAAACAAGTTGCTTTTTTAAAAAAAAAGAAAAAGACAAGCAATACGTGAACCGTAGAATGTATTAACTACTGGAAAAACTTCTTGTTTTTCAAATTTGAAGCAATTAAACTATATTAAGACATTGAAAATGTTGGTGTTACCAAGGACGGATGAAATAAATAAACGAAATCATCTTAGATATGACATTTAATAGATCAGCACGTTACATTGTGTGGTGATGAATCTTGCATAGTCTTTACGTCACGCTCAATATATGTCAGTTAGATCAAATTTTCATGTTTAGTTATGAACTGTTTTTATACAGATTGTTTTTGTTGTAGTCTCCGCGAAAAACACCGATTGTGACAAAACCGGATTTTTTACCGGCAGTGTGACGGGTGCCACGCGTGGAGCAGATCATGCTTACCCTTCCGGAGCACCTGATGATACATCAGTTTTTATAGGGGTTTACACTGCTAGTGTTTTAGTTTTGTGGCGATTTTGTTCATTTTTGTTTGTTTGTTATGTCTTTGTCATACTGTCTGAATTCTTGTTGCTGTGAGTTGCCGTGATGTTGGATTTATGATTTTAGAATTTCCCCTTTTCTCGTTCTTGCTTCGGTATTCGTTTGCCGATGTATGGTAATAATAATTGCTTTCATAGAGGCTTTCAATCGTTCAACATGGTACCGTTGGAAAGTTAGAGAAATTAACTCGTACTACTGACTTATTAGTATTTATGATTTAGGGGTTAGAAAATACCATTAATCAAAGTGCAAATTGACCAAATTTTCAAAACCATGTTAACAACAAGCAGTGTGACGGGTACCATGCGTGGAGCAGATTATACTTACCTTCTTTAGATCACCTGATGATATCTCTGTATAGGAGTTAGACTGTTAGCGCCTTATTTTTATGGCGTTTGTACTGGTTTTGTGATGCCTCATCGTTGATTTTGTTGTCTTATTGTTTATCATCATTGAGTTGCCATGTGTTTTTGGATTCTAGAAGCCTATGTCAAATGTAGTCTCATCGTTGATTTCGAGGCTGATACAACCATGGGGAAGAATGAAAAATAAAGAGGATTATCATCCTTCTCCATGGTTGTATCAGCCTCAAAATCAACTATGAGACTGCAATTGATTACTGCTTCGGTATTCATTAGGAAATTTATCCACTGTTTAATTTTGTTTCTTTTCTTGTCTCGTGTACATTTACACCATATACCTTAACTTTGTTAATGTATACTGAAGTACGTCTCGCTTGCAATGTGGAGTTGGTGATTGATTGTCCAACTAGAAGTCTTAGAATATATTATCTATTTTTCTTACGCATATATATTCTTGTATCAATCTGTATTTGCTTTAAAATATAAGTTAAATTTTCATCAAAATATTAGAAAAACAACTTTTTTATAAACATGAATTCCATTATTTTTTTCTTATAAATATTTCAACATTTCACACGCATTCAAACAGTGAATGCATACAATGTTTATATAAAAAAAAAACCAGTAAAACGGTGGAGGCACTTGGATTAATTAGCCAAGGTAAATTCCCCACTGTTGGGTCCAAACTCGCCTTTTCAAACTTTAAACTCAGCGGTGAATTATTTTCTTTTATCATTTAGGGGTACAATGTAAAAGATTTCGGAAATATTATCTGATTTACTGACAAATAAAGAGGATTATCATCCTTCCCCATGGTTGTATCAGCCTGCAGAGCCTTTCAGCAAAAGCCATATCCGGTTAACTCGGATATATCCGAGTTTGACCTGGATATATATATATATCAAGTGATTCTCCCAAAGTTTCAAGGGCAATAACTTTTATTCAAGTTTTCGCACAAAATTAAACGGAAACAACTATTGTATTTGCTCTTTCCGATTAGCTTTAAAAAACAGAATCATAATTACACAAATAGATCAACTAGACGTCAGAAAATATGTAGAAAGTGGGTCATTGATATAACCTTCAGAGCTTTGACCTTTTCACATTATGACGTCATAAAAGCTCCAGAGAACGCTGGAATATCGTAACAACCAATGGTTGCTAAAACATTCAAAATCGACATTATTTCCAGTAGTTCGGACCTAATACAAAAATGTATTCATCCTGTTACAAAACCTTTTCCGATAAAATTATAAAAAAAATTACAAAAAATGTTTTTGAAGCCAAAAATTGCTGAAAAGGCGGGAATCACCTGTATGTCGAATTTTCCGCGCAACGTTCTGAGAATTTGAAACCTCAGTGAATAAATACATATCTAAAATACAAAATAAAGGATGATAAAAAAAATATCGAGCTTTTGACAATTGATGTATTGTAAAATATCACCCCGCTCGCCAGAATATGAAGCTTGGGGCTCGTTCGCTACGCTCACTCGCCCTTGTGCTTCATTTTCTGGCTCATGGGTTGATATTTTACGATACATACCTGTCAAGAGCCCGATAACATATATGAATTGAATATTTCAGAAGTTATATGTAAACAGTACTTTGTTGCCGTTTAAAACTCTATTTTTTTTTCATTTTTATTTTTATTTCTGTAGGTTTCCATAATATTCTGACAAATGATTTTTTTTTAATAAATTGTAGAACATTATAGTTAATATTTCTATAAATACTGAGATATAAACAATTCATTTCGAAATTTTCTAGCCGCAAATCTCTTCTTTATGTTTTTAATTTTATTTAAATATTTTGATATATCTATGCTAATTTTCATATGAACTGTGTAACATTCTTTTATATTAGCTATTCTGTTTCCACGGCTGATTTTCTCTACCATAATAGAAACAATGCATTAAAATAGTTAAACAGGTGCATATATTTCAATTGAATATAAGCAATTTAATTTGAAATGGAATAAAAAAGATAACAGGAAACACCTACAATGGCCGAAAAACATAGCACATGCCAGAAAGTAAATAGGAACTGCACAAGAAAAAAAAACACAATAAAAATACAAAAGACAAACATAAACAACGATAGGAACTCGGGACAGCCGGACTTGGAACCGGCACTAGCAAAAGTTTCTTCTCCGGAGTCTTTTCTGCTCAATGTAATATTACTAACCATATAAACTTTGTATATTTTTTATAATTATTGTTAACTTGGCTATTATAAACAAAACGATAAAATAGATAAATAATACTGATGGGATGAGAGAATTTTACTGCAGTCAAACCAATATATTTGGAGGTCAGATTGTCAGAATTTATTACCAATGGCTAGGGTAATTGATCTCAATTAATATGACATGTCCAGTTTGAGACAGTCCTTTATGGTTCATCAATGTAGAAACTCATTTAGAGGTAAAATGCCAAGTTTGAGACGATCCCTCTAATCCAGAGCATTAGCATCAATAGAGAATATAGAGGTATTCCAATTCCAATTCCGAATGGCCCATGCTTCCAATTATTAACTGTCCAATGCAATAGGCGTGAATCGCTAATGCGGAGAACGCAAAAAATATCGAGTAATTATGAGATGAAATCTCGATACTTCACCATTACTGCACAAGTCGATCTCTTCGTTTACAAAACCCAACAATTTAATGCTCGCAATGCAATCTCACACATGACAAGTGTGATGTTTTAACTTCAACAGTGCAAACTTTCCCCCTCTTATCAGCAATTTAACTACCCGGCTCTCCAGCGTATGGAGTGTACATCATACAGGTTGATTCGTAACGTTACTGACATGCAGTTTTATCGTGCTGTTTTAAGAGTAAAAAAATAATTGTCCCAAAAACTGCCCAGTCAGGGATTTGTTCTGCTTTTGTTACTTTCATCCTTTTAGAAATTCTATGGCCGTCACCTTAACATCATTAATATTTACGACGTGTAGTTGCCCCAAAAGAAAACGGATATTTAAAGCTAGATCCATGCCGATTTGACTGACCGATTTTTAACTTTATCCTCTACATTGACTTACTGTTAACAGATCAGAACATGCTAATAATTCCGGATCATCTGATGTCGCCTTTAGTAGTATGGGAGCTAACAGTGTGGGCGCCTTGTTTTTGAGTGTTGTGTTTATTTACGCGTTTTATAGCAGTGTAGTGTCATTGATTTTCTGTGTTCTCATTTTGGCCATGTCGCTGGACTTTAATTTTTGTAATAAGCAATTCTTTGTTCCTTCGGTACTCTACTACCGTTATTTCAAACAAATGAAATTTCTTGGGGCCTTTTCCGTATACAGCAGTTACAAATTTTAATGGACCTTTAAGTTCTTTCTATTCCAAAAACATTTTTCATTCATTTTTCTTATACTGTGTATAGCTATATTGTACCATAATAGCACTTATTAAATAAAATTATTTAAAAATCACAAAATTGCAGATCTAAAATGTGTACAAGTATTAGGAAAAAGTTGTGACATTGAAAATAAAGAAGTACGGAAGTGACTCTAAAACACGAAATAAAAATCTCAATTTTTTTTTGCCATTTTTGCAGTTGACATAGTACCCGGTCAATATTATTATGATAAACTTCATTTCAAGTCGATGCTTAATGTATCTATTTAAACAATCGTCTCTGAGGTCCTTACAGATAAGATCAATGACAAATAAATAAAAACATTTCACAATAGAAGGTTAGAAAGCGATTGGTTTGATGCTCGGGAGAAATTTTAGATCTCTTTATATGTGGCTCGTTTAGCATTACAATACTTAAAGTGGGCAATGACAAAATTACCGAACAGAATTGTCAAGAGCCTACGCCCAAGAGGCAAAAAGACAAAGTAAATGGAAATTTGCCGGACGTGAGACTGATTTGAGATCATCTTGAGAGTAAAGAAAATGTGGTATTCGAAGGAATTGATATCATTTTAGTAGGGTTCTCAATCAGACAGTTAACATAAAGAACAATAAATAAATACTATTATAACGAATATTTATTTACCTGAATATAAACTTCTTTAACTCACTAAAACAATTTAAACATTGGTTTTGTGGCGACAGATTTTCAAATAAAACGTTATGCAGACAGCAAACATCAACTCTACATGGTACTGCCATAAAGCAAGGATACCTCTTACTATAGAATAAAATTGCAGTCTGTTATGTTTCAATACTGGTACGATGTGACGTTAATACCAATTTTCACAAACGTTAGATGTCCTTTCTTGAAACAAACCTCATATGATTATAATGTCAGTGGTTAACCGAATACACATGCACACATCAATGGACAGTCTGTTTTATGTTTCAATACTGGTAGGATGTGACATAACCAGAATGTAGTCAATATGCATTTTCAAAAAGTTTAATGTTTTTTTTTTTTTTCTTGAAAATCAACATCTAGTCACGCACATGAATATGAATATAATGTAAATGGAATACTGAATGCATATGCAAACATCAAATGAAAGAGGTAGTAAATATTAATACAGTTGAAAAGTGTAACTGTTTCTGTGTAGGTCCTAGTTATCAATTCATATTTTCTCCGTCAGGGACTGCAGTTCCTGGCTATCTGTTGACAAGTCATCTTGTTTCCTGTGATAAAATTCGGAACACAAAATAAGATAAGCGAGGTTTAGTAAATTATTACACTCAAGATATAATCAACATTATAATCGAGATTGTGTCAAGCTACATTATTTTTATGTAATGAATTTTGAAAAAAAAACAATAAAAATGCCTTGCTGTAGGACTACATTTTCATCGATCCTTTTAATTTGTAGCATGTTAGTTGGCTGAGAACTTTTTTTTCTCCCGTCTAGAAAACCAAAAGCACCAGTCAGTCCTTTTAGATATGTTTCAGCTAAATTCAACAAGTGAACATTATCGTTGTCGCAGACATCAATTCCACCGGTTTCAGACCATGTTATCATAAATTCTCGATCATTCTCTTTATGGTCTTAAAATTTTTCATTTCACGTGCAAATTTGACGCGTTTACTGTGTCTTCTTCCATAGTATACTTTTGTCGGTTTCCCTAAGTCGTTTTTGTTAGGAGTTCACATTTCAGTGGTTTGATTTCTGTGTTATCGGTGATGTTTATGAAATAAATTTGTCCTTTTAATTGTTCGTAGAGATAGTTCCTGAATCATTTTCAAACGTATACATTGTTGCTGTTTAAGAATAAGAGAAGTTTTGTACTGGTTTGTTGAAGGGTTACAAAATGACAATCTTTAATCAGACGCCCAACCGATCTTTCACTCCCTTAATTAAGCTGCCTGTGTGTCCGATGCAACGCGATGAGGAGATCATGCTGAACCATGACAACTGATAATACTCAAGTTTTTTGTTCGTGGATTGTGGATTTCCTTTGTTCGGGTTCTAGTGTTGCTGATGAGGAATAAATTTCGGAAATGGTCATACAGCTCATTAAAATATGGCCTCATGTTCATTTACCCTATATCCTTGCGTAAATATTCAAGCTAATGGGCGATTACAACATAAAGTCAAAAACAGCTAGGGCACACATCAAGTAGATTATAAGAAAACCTGGCATAATACAACAGTGTGCGTAATAAAACACTGAGATGTTGGCACTTTAATCAGGAGGTCAAAATTACATTAGGAAATTACAAAATTAGTAAGTGCCAAAGTTTGAAAGTATGATAGTATATAAATGTGAGGAATTCTGAACATGTACGCCATAACTGGAAAAAATAGAGAAATTACTACATAATAAAACAACCGTTTGTTAGAAAAAAAAAACACAATACCAGTGCCGAATACGGAAAACAGACGAAAATACGCAACAGACTTAACATATACCTTGCTTTCCTATGCTAAAGTAGATTAACAAATTTTCAAGTTTAACCGCTATCATTTTATTCTGATTTGAGCAGTACTAGGGACAATCAAGGGTCGATTAGATGTGAGAGATTTTTTTTTCAGAACTTATGATTTGTCTCAATTAAAACAGCAATAATTGCGAACAAACTCTCGAAGGAGCTTTTGATTTAAAAAAAATTAAATGATTAATCAGATCTGCCTTTTTTGTGATAAAAATGTTATTTTATTCAAGCTTAACACAACAAAACCAAGACATTTCGGGCCTGTTTTAATTATTTGCCCTGTAAAACGCGAATTAACATTTCCAACCACTGCTTCTTATTTTACACAAGTTTCCGAAGTTTTTATACCATAAATGTAAAATATTTTAAAGTCATAACGGAGAAGTTTATTGTTCCATGGTGTCATAGGTAAATGAAGAGACACATAAGAGGTGATTGACAAAATATACTGACATACATACCCATCAATTACTTTTGCATCTTCAACTGATTCTGGAAGTAAAATATTTGTTGTTTCCGGTAACAAAAGTGACAAAAGTCCAGCAACGAATCCTACTGTCCCAAGTATTATGAGTGGTAGTGCAATACCAATGTGTGTAGGTATAACAGACCCCTGTAAGAAAATAAAATATAAATAAAAACTATGATTTTCCTTTAATTAACTCTTACTCTAATATACGCTTCTGTTTTATTTTTAAACGACTGATGCATTTTTTTTGTCTTTTATATCAATTGTGTGAATGTGCCTACGCGTCACATACGCGTTACCGTTGAAACTGTGCTCATATCATTTGCTTTCAGTTAGATATTGGAACTGTGTCCAATATATTCATAAATAAACAGCTGTGCCAAGTCGAATGACACGCCCGTTTTCACCCTTCAAAATTTTAAGTGATTTAGGTAAGGGGTTCTCAATTCAAAAGCACATTTAACTGCCCAATTAAGCTTGATATCTCTTTAAGAAATTAATCTACAAAGTTTGAAGTGAGCTGATCAAAGTTACTTATCAGTTAGAGCGCGAGATGTACAAAATTGCCTTAAAATTGACGAATAAAGTCCCATAACTCTTGCAAGAAAAATCGAAATTTCACGAAAAAGTATACAGATCGTGAAGCTATCATACCCAATAGCAGTGAATTGGCCAAATAGTTGTCAAGTTAGAGCACGATATGTGAAACGGACGGACAAACGTACAGACGGACGGACGGTCAGACATCGGTATACCATAATACGTCCGTCATTAGACGGGCGTATAAAAACCTCTTAACTTATTTTCATTCCTTCTTACCCTTTCAGTTCACCTGATGATTCCTATATTATTTTAAGGGATTCACAGTAATGTTGCTAAAATTCTATGGCATTCTTGTTTTGTTTTTTTTTCAATCATGTTGTATTATTTTCTTTTTAAATCTAAATTACCGTGCTTTTGGATTTTTATTTAGACTTTTTCCCCTTTCTCCCTTTTATTGCTCCAGTATTGAATCCGAGGGGTTAAATTTCCGCGTTTCGAAAACTATATTCCTAAAAATTACGCATGAATAAAATGTATAAATTGTACAACATCTTTTTTATGATTTTTCATGATGTGTGTTATAAAGGCATTTTGTTTCAAACTGTGAAATTATCTTACCAGTTCTCCAATATATGCTGATGATATGGATCCAACACGGCCTGCCATACTAGCTATTCCAATAACAGACGCTCTTAGAACTGTCGGAAACAGTTCTGCAGTAAATATATATACAACAAAGAATGTAATGGAATTGAAAAACTTTCCGACCATTGCAAGCGTTGTTGTTAACCAACTAAGAGCTGAAAGAAATAAAATAGAATAGGTTAAAGAATTCCAAAATAACACTTTAGGTGTGGCAAAATATAATACGCCGATTGACCGTACAAAATCTTAGGTGACTAAGACTTTTTGGGACATTATATTTACTTCATTTTTAATGTAAAATGTATTGAAATTTTCAGGAAAAAGTGCAGCAATATCAAATTTCCAAATGTGAAATAAAAGAGAGGGGTCTGCCGATCTTATATGTTAGGAATTATTTACTTTTATCATTTTGATAAACATTTGGCTTTACATTTAGACCATATTGGTTATTTGTTCTCTATCAGTTTTTAAACATCTTTGAGTTTCTGGTCTTCCAAATGTTTAGATTTTATCTGCACTGATGAGACATAAATTGTCGAAATGCGCATATGCAGAATGTAAATCACAGTAACTTTGGTATTTAGTTATTTCTTCATTAACTGTAAACCCCCCGAAAATATAAAGAATAAAGAATCCTATATGCTAAACTATTTTTGCACACTTGTTTTCATATATTGTTTTTATGCATTTTAAAGAAATACAGTGAATATAAGGATTTTCATGCACACACGAAGGATGAAAAGCTCTGTCCAACATTTATGCCATTAACTAGCATTATGTTTCATAATTACTAAATTATCCATCACTATGCATTTCCAATTTAAAGTACAAAAAAACGAATTAAATAACGATTGTTGACTATAAATTTAAAGTATTGGTTTACATAAAATGTTCAAAAGACTATTGTCTCCAGGAAAAAGTCTTAATGACTATTGTTCTACTGAAATAGTTCGTCTGAATTGAAATACATTTTCAAGAATTTTTGGGTGCATGTAAATTCAGAGACACTATCATTTCAGCGACTATCATTTAGCGACTTTTTTTTTTATTCATTCCGTATATCATTTCAGCGACGTCTTTTCTGCGTATTATATATTAATTCAGCGATAAATTATATAGAAATAAAATATAACACCTTATAAGGAAATAAATCAAATATACATTGATATAAATTTTCAAAAGGTCTTAGTAGATAGAATACCAATAGAGGTTCTTGGTAGGAACATCTGTGTAGTAAGAGGCGAAACTAAGTGCCTCAATACTAGTGAAGGAGCTGAGAATTAACTGTATTCCTTGCCCATTAAATATATTTTCTAATAGAAACGAGCTATAATTTGACTTGAAGTGCCCAATAACATAATCCACATAAAAACTGTAGACTAGAATTGTATATGACGAAAAACAAATACTAGTAATCTGGAACTGGAGAAGGATAACTATGTAAAGAAAGCCTTATGGGTGAGTTCAAAAACAAAATTAGATGGAGATCTGTGACTTAAAAACTTTTTCTGCTTGTTTAAATTTTGATACAAAAACACAAATTATAGAATAACCACTTAAGATCTGAAAACGGGTCACGACAACAACGTTTTAAAATACATATTTTACGAAAGGATATAACACCTTTCGTGTAATAACACGTTTGAATAACATATCAAATTTAATTTTTTGAGTGAACTTTCCCTTTAAAGGTCTGATGATTCTACGTGTATTTTGCGAAAGGATGTACACGAATGAGGATGAATAAAGAAAGATACAGATATATAATATTTATTGTCCATTTTAAAAAGAAAAGTTACTTACATCTGGGACTAATATAACAGTAACATCTTCTATGACCAGTACATGTGTGACTGTAAATAATATATATATCCTGCAGAAAAACCCTATCCCACCTCTTAGTTTTACAGGTAAATGAAACACCGAAGGAACAAGGGAAGCGACGACCACAAAAATCGAAGTTCAAAGACATGGCAAAAACGGCAACATAGGACGTGAGACAGATACAATGCACGGAAATAAAAAGACGACATTAAGAACTAAGGCGCTCATAGTGTGAACTCCCATGAAAACCGGGAGTGACATCAGGTGCTCCAGAAGGATAAGGATGTCCTGTTTGAATTGATGAAATAAGATATCGCTGAATTTATATTTTTTGTCGCTGAAATGAAAAAAGTGGTAATGTCGCTGAATTCACCATCTCTGGAATTTTCATAATTCTGATTTTTCGGGTTTTAATTCGTCTTAACCTACGTACCAAAGAAAGAAGAGGTATATTGTACAGGGGGTGAAGATTTCATTTCTACACAATATCCAATATTCTTATGAAGTATAAATCGGCTGATAGTGTTCACTTCCGTATAATTAAACATTTTATGTACTAGCTATTCTACACTCACTTGGATATCGACTATTTCTGTCGGTTTCACGTAAGGAAAAAGTTGTGTTGCGAGGAATTAACAACTTGCTACAGTCCTCATTTCAAGTAAATATCTGCGAAAATTTTCGTTCGTTACATTTTTGTGATTTATCACATACTTTTCGAAAGCGAAGAAACGCCAAATGTGCTGGACTGTGAAAAAAAAATTATTCATCTGACACAGCCCAAAACCTATATTTTCAAAAGTGTTCCATAGTATTCGCCATTGGCATATAGTCATCTTATTTACTGTACTTAATTTAAAAAAAATACCGAGGTATGCCTCAATATTGGTTGACACATTTCGTGATTTGCTATCTAAAATGCACGAATTTATAGTTTTTTATTTAAAATTCAGGTGACACATTTGTATCATATGGTCAGATTTTAATAGATAGGGTTACTTGATCTTTGATTAGGTACACTGTTACTTTATTGTTTCGTTCTACTTACTTTTAATTTGCTACTGTCACATAGTTTGGTTATACTAAACCATTGTACTTAACATGAATTAAAATGTATTTCAACATAGATTTGAATGTTGCATTTAAGGACGACAGAAATGAAGAAAAATGTTTATAAAAGAGAAAGATGAGAAGAAAATAAAGCTCATATTGAAGAGATAAACCCAATGCCAAAAAGACAAATTCATATTGATGAGATCTGCTCTGTGCATACGAAGAAACAACAAAAGACCTGTTTTTTGTCGACGTCTAATGTTTTTGTTTTTCAGATTTGTCAGGGTGTTTTGCCATGGTTCTGAATTTTATCATTAATGCTATGCATTTCTGTTCCCTCTGTTTTCTCCTGATGTTATTTTACAGGGACAAGCAGTTCTTTTTAAAAAAGTTTAAAATTAAAGTCTTGAAATAATAGTAATTGCATGATATCAGTAACAGAAACAATCTTAAACTTACATTCATCTGCATATAGTGATGTAAAAATTGTACAAATACACGTGATTCCACTGAGAATCATGGCTGATGAAAAGAAACGCTTTCTTCCAATTTTATCTGTTAAAAATCCTCCTGCAACAATGGCCAGAATCTCAGCTAAAGACGAAGCAGCAAAGTTCACAAACACATCTCCACTAAATTTTGCAACATTCATAGATATTCCATAATAGGTAAGATTCAGTGCAAACCTGCAATCGAAAATTTACTCAGGGTGAAGATTGTCACCCCAAATGGTTTTCCACTCCGTCAAATTTACTTGTACAGTTTATGTAAATTGATGTGAAATTTTCTCCATTCCTCATTCCTGACTGTCAGTGACAGAGTTTTATGAAGTAATATCACTAGATAAAGAATGGAAAGCAATTTTACCAGTAATTTTCTGTTCATTTCTTTTTGTTGTTCTCAATTTCAATACACGTTGAAATCTTTTATCATTTTGACGTCTTTACATACCAATATATAGCATATATTTCCTTTTTTGCAAAAATGACACGAGAAAACAATTACTTTAAATAAAACAGGAAAAATGTGAATGTCTGTTCAGCTATTGTAAGCAATAGAAGAGTTGTGAACATAGACAAAAATTAATTCTGGCGATTTTTTTTCCAAGGGTCGTATTTGATTGCAATGTACAAGTAAATTTAAAGTTGAAGAAACTTTCGGCACAAGAGTATGTCAATGACTTTACAAATGTTTAACGGAAACAGTTTTAGTACTTCAAATAAGGCAAAGTGTCAGAAAATCAAAGAAAAATTGTACTGTCTCAATGGGCTAAGAACAATTGCCAACTTCTCTCTGAACATTTTAAAGCAGTGTCTCCATTTTGCTACATGTTCTATACTTCATGTTTTATTTGCAGCTTTATCGTGCTTTAAAGTGACCCTTTCTGCTTCGCAAGCTACCAAAAGTAAAAGTAGAAATAAAATCGAGTAGTCTTAATGCAATATTAGGATGTCTTGGTTATAATTCTTATGCTGCGTTATACGATTCGATTAGCATTTGATGCATATTGAACTAATACGTATTATTTCTGTTTTACTCACGGCCGATTGTAGCGTTGCATTATCATGTAATACGTATCATCGAAAACCTTTTCGATACCAATTCGATGCACATTAAATGTACGTCATAACGCACCATTATATGGCGTCTGAAGTTTCAAACAATTGAAAGTATAAAAGAAATGTGAATACAGTTAGTAAATACAGATCAGAAGAATAACCATTCTGGCTTGTTCCAAATTTATATTGAGTGTATACGCAGAGTTGGCGGAAGTGATGAAGTAAATTCCATTTTCACCTGACAACAAATTAATTCACACTATGGTTATTAAAATATTGATAAAAACATGATAATGAAAGCAAACAATATCAATATGAAAAGCTGCTTATTATATAGAGGACGGTGAAAGACTGAAATTTCTCAGTGAAATAAAAGTGATAATTAACTGTGAAATTATTTTCCATATTTTCACTCTAGGAAGTGACGTCACAATATACGTCGTCAACGTTGTTGTTAAGTAAACGTCTCAGCGGATTAACATTGAAAACGTAGTTCATGAAAAGAATCTTAAATTAAAACATTAAATATGCGAGCACTGATCTATATAATAAAAACAATAACTAATCCTAGATTCTGATTATCGAAATATTCAACTCATGATCGAAAAACGCTGTAATTCAGTCATGCGCTGTGCGCATTCGTGAATTACTGCGTTGTTCGATCATTCGGTGAATATTTTGCGATAATCAGAATCTACGATTAGCTATAGTATGAATATCTTTATATTTTTTGTAAATAATAAAATACCACAGTTCGCATCGAATTCTAAGAATTAAATTTCTGCATATGGCCATTTCGATAAATTATGTCCAGTGCTGATCAAATCAAAACATTTAGAATGAATTCATAAACAAAAATTTGTCTAAAAACTGATAGAGGAAAAATTACCAATATCACATGAATAGAAAACTATATTAATCTAGGGACAAAATTATGA
Organism: Modiolus philippinarum; assembly: GCA_002080025.1. NCBI lineage: Eukaryota > Metazoa > Mollusca > Bivalvia > Mytilida > Modiolidae > Modiolus > Modiolus philippinarum. The sequence goes on from MJUU01062652.1 coordinate 57,444, forward strand.
AAGAGGGAGACACAACTTAGTTGTGAACAAATCTTCTTGAAATTAACAATTGCAAGGTTCCAAATAAAAACAGTTTTCGAGTCAGGACTGAAGTACTGGCTACTGTGTGAATATCCTTGAGAATTAACAGTCCACCAGCAGAGGCATTGGTATGGTGGTAATAAATAATAAAATACCGAAGTCACTGTCATTTGATTCCTGCAAATGGCCACTTCAACAACTAATGTATCTGATGTGCTGATCAAATTACATCTTGTCTTCATCGTATTAAGACAATAACGTAGAAATATGTTTTCAAAGTTTGATGATGTTGCCTTTTCATATATTTTTGAATCACGTACCAATTAAAACTGATAATTGATAATCTGACCATCAGTCTTTTAGATTTCATCATTTCTTGTATAAACTTTCCGAATGTTGATTTACGTGTTTCGTTAATTTTTATATCAGCTGCAGAAATGTTGAATTCTTTGCCGTTAAAACTTGCCATCTTCTCGAGTATTGCAATGGCTTCCTTCGTTCTTCCTCTACTTAACAACCATCTGGGTGATTCAGATATAAAGCTGAAAAGATAAGTTTCTCTTATCATTTTAATGTTTTTTGTTATAAGAATATTGTTTTCAACTTTTATATTTTTATAATGATATCTAATTTCGTTTTTACGCTATAATTTGTTCTGGAAAAAAATCACTATACATGGTATATTATGAAGTATTACGTAGTCTGTTACTTTTAACTAAAAAAATATTTAAAAAACAAATCAGGTGATTTCTTTCCATATTTGCCTCTTAATTTACGAGATTTGTATGACAATTTAATATTTCTTTTGTTTGTAATTTTGTAGAACAAATAATAGTTGTACAATACGATATTAATTTAGACAGGTTTATTCAAACAGAAAACAGAAAGTGATCGTCATTTGAAAATCGTAATTGAGTACACAGAACTACGAATTACATCATCATAAACAATATTATCATGCAATATTACGTAAATGTTGCATACGTATGTGTGGCGTCAATAGGAATAATGGCACAATAAAATGCTCTTTAGTCACAGATACGTACAGCACAAATATCAAGAATCTATCAATGGGGAGAGTAATGGTCAAATAAAGCTCACAAGTCACGATAACTTTTAATACGTTTATCAAAAACCCAAATTAGGATAACAATGGTTCAATATAGTACTCTCCGGTCACAAATACTTGCAATATAGCTAACAGTTTACTACCAATTAGGTTTGGTCTGATGTATAGCTATACAATCAGTATAACTATCAAGAATCAACAAATAGAAATATAAACGACCAACATAAGGTTCTCCAGCAAGCCACGTATACTTACAACACGGCTATAAGGAATCCACCAATGGGAATGGTAATGGCCCAATATAGTGCTCTCCAGTCACGGATAAAGTATGCCATCAGAAGCAAAATATAGTTACCGATACAGAAAGTAATATAAACACAAAACGATGCAAACAGTCTTTTCTTTGGTCCAACCATCTCTGTAACTATAAAATATGGTGTAACTTTGAGTTGGGAATACAAAATGTGTTGAAAAACAAATAATAGCTGGATTGAAATTTAATGAAATTTACAATGGTTCGTTATTTTATTTTCCTTCAAATTCACTTTAAAAAATTATCATCGAAAATGTCGAGTTGTTTCGATTTATAGTTGCGGTCATTCATTTCTGCATTGCTGTATGCATGCACCTTTATATTTAGACAGGAAATTTTACTGTTGATTCCAAACTATAGTTCTTTTCATGATTTCCGCTTATGCATGCGAATTTTTGTGATTCCAAACATTATTATATACTTTCATTACAAATTTGGTGAATGAATGCAATTAAAAAATAATTCTGGGCTATTTCTTACCAAACTCGCAGCGTACCAGCAAATGTTGCGGTGGGAAAGCAAATATGCTTAGGGGGAAGTTTTTGACACTTTTTCGGTGATTGTCTGGAGAAAAGGCAAGTTTGCTAAATATCAAAACGCCGTTATCTAATAATGTTTTATACCACGGAACCCAGCAATGAATTGGCTACACGATGGTCAAGAGAATAAAGATCCACAGACTGTAGTTTCTCCGAACACCTCAACATAATTTCAAACTTTAGGGTGAAAATTGATATTTTCTAAAATTTTACTTTCTAACGGGTAAATGAATCGTTTTACTTATTCATGTACATTCAATCATGCCATTTCAACAAAACCCTGTCTCTCAAAGATACCTGCTACCATTGTTGCTCAAATATTTTACATGTGTTGTATGTGTGACGGGGGTCATATATCTTAGCGGGGGAAGCAGTGGTTTGTTTTGTTGTAAGAAACAACATGTTTTCGCGAGGGCAGAGACATATTATGTAATGGCATTGATACTAAAACCTTTTTGAAACGCACAATGATTTCTTTCGTCGCTTGTGGCAAATTATTACCCGATAATTTCGTCGAGGAATTCAGCTTAAAAAATCGTAATTTGTGTATAAAAATTTAATGTAAAATGCAAATTCAGTCACTGGTGTCATTTTTTTTTAGACTGCATCGTGTTTTTGCTCTCGTACAGGTGTATTCTTTTAAACAGTGAAGCAAAATATGTAAATATGCTTTCCCTCGGAAAGATATATGACTCCCCCCTGGTCACACTTACAAAAAATGTGAAATATTAGGGCAACGATAAAGAACGTATTTTTGGGTGACTAAGTCTTGATGAAATCTTTTATTGTATGTGAACAAGTAAAACGATTCATATTAATGTTACAAAGTTAAAATTTTGAAAAATACCATTTTACCCGAAAGGTTGAAATTATGTCAAGGTGTTCGGAGAAACTGCAGTCTGTGGTTCTTTATTCCCTTGGCGATCGTGTAGCATATTCATTTAGTGGTACGTTATATATAGCATTATTGCATATTTGATTTGAATAATGTGCAAACCACCCAAAAAGTCTCAAAAACTTTTCCTCCTAAGCATATTTGCTTTCCCCCGCAATATTTGCTGGTACGCTGTGAAACTATATGAAATTGATAAAATGTACTCTGGACACTCCGTTCGTTTATAATGATTATTTCCTCAATGTATGTTTTTTTTCAGAAATAACCAGATCTAGCATAGGAATTTTCAAGGGGCTTGAATAACATAGAGCATTTTTTCTTGGATGTTTGCTATATATCCAACCCTATGCAATAGACTTCCAATTTTAGATGTTTATACCGCCTTCCGAAATTTTCAAAATTTTGCTACGAAAAAATCAAGTGTTAAAAATCATACAACTATGAATGTAACACAACTTAATTTCAGGTTTCATTTTGTCTATCAGGCCTCGTTCTTAAACACTCATTGCACTGTCTTCAATTTCGATGCAAAAATCGCAAGAGATTTCCATGTAATGCCGATTCATATGGCTACTGCTCTGAAGCCTTTTAACATGTTAAAAAAAGTCACAAAATAAGGAGTCTGCCAGTAAATATCAACAGGCCGACATAGCCACCAATATATAAAGGACTGTCTTGAAATAACCCTGGTTTAATGTTCAAGAAATGATAAAAAAAATAGTTTTCAATAAAAACAGAATGTGAAAACACAATATCTACATAAAACGAAACAAGATTAATACTATGATCACTAAACTCCATGCTTTCATTGCATAGTACCGAAAAAAGAGACGGCCAACATGCCGCTTTTGGTTAAAATTTGTCGGCAGGTATATATGTCTTTATCCAGTTGAAAAATAAATAGTAATTTTATTCTTATTCAAACGGAAGAAGTTCCCTGATACATGGGCAGTGGTCAAACATGAACGAACTGTCAATAGGACGAACATAAGTTATTCGGTTTACGCAATACCTGCCCAAGTGTGACATTATACATGTACACACAGTTAGGTACAGATAGTCAATCACTTTCTCAGTTTTGTCGGTTATTTTTGGTATTTGGGTCATTTTCTTTTTTCGGTTAACTCTTCTATCTTTAGAGTGTTATCTGAATTAATCTACTTACGAATAATAAATGGCGTCATATAACTTATTATACTACCGCATCCATTAAAAAACTCTAATACGGCCATCAGTATCAAGTTAGGCATGAAAGGTCTTGTACCCATTGATATAAGTAACATAACTATACCTATACCCATCACAGGTTTACGACCAAGACTGAAATAGAAGTCCATATAATTATGTTATCATATCAAAAACTTCCATAAAAAGTAAGAATAAAACTTTGTTGTAGTTTACATCAACATTATTATCGTAAGCCTGATCAAGAAATGATGCTTGTCAGGGTTCAACTTTCTTAATTCTATGATATATGATTTGATACTTTTCCACGTGGCTATCAAATTTTCATTTCATACATGTCATAAACACAAAATCAAAAATACGATAGAAATGTCAACGTCTTATCATTTTCATGTAAATTGAACATGTTTCTGAAGAGGTTTTAAGGTCGAGGACCACTCACCAGGAAATTTAAAAGCAGGAATAAAAAAATAGCAATTGAAAAACTTCTGTTTTAAGAAGTAAGTTCTTTTTTAAAGAGAAATATCGATATTTGATTTTGATCAATTGCAACAGTAACCAGAGGCTCCCAGGAGCCAGTATCGCTCACCTGGCTTTCAGTTGCCACAATCAAGGTAACATTGTAAGTTATAAGTTGATCTTCAGTTTCTCAAACTTTTGTAGCTCAAACACCTCCAATATCTTGAACTGTTTTTAAAGTCTGATCATGTTTTACTATATTTCTTTGTTGGGCTTTTTTTGACAAAAAACGTTCTTGCTAAGGACCACTTTCGACACCAGTTCTGAAATCGAGATGTCATTTTGTAAATGGCAGTCAACAAACAATTTTCAACATCAGTTTTGAAGTTACGACATCAAGACAAATTTGGAAACCAAATGTCATTGAAATCGGACAAT